>JAEIFS010000470.1:0-279525 GCA_018904165.1 Zaprionus camerounensis
CATCCTTCTCGTTGAGTTGTCAACCACTTCCAGGGGGAATGGCAAAACATCAGTGTGATACCACCTTACATTCGGCCCTCCTGATCTTCATCCGTCCCGGATGACAACAGCTCTTCGTTCTCTATTACGAATTTCCATAGCTTCATGTTGTCGCAGCTAGTTGCTGTAACATGCGGTCCTTCGGCGTCCTTATCAGCTTTTCTTACATCGAAGCGTCCATGGCGCTTTATTTTAATGATTTCGTATGGACCCAAATATGAGCTGGCTAACTTGCGTCCTGCTACGAACTGAGTCCTCTTGATGGCGACGAGATCACCTAGCTTATATCCATGTTCCGGACGACGATTCTTGTCATGATTCCGCTTGTATATTTCCTGAGCCTTTTCGATATTGGCCTTAGCCTCAGCTCGCAATTTTATTCGCTCCTCGTTGAATTGCTCAATCAGCTCTTCGTTTACCAAGTCAAGCACTTGATCTTCAACTTTGGTGTTCATTTTAGTTCCGAACATCAGCTCGAACGGCGATGACTTCGTAGTAGCGTGTATATGTGAGTTAAGCGCCCTCTGCACTCGTGATACATACTTGAACCACTTTGACGGTTCTTCTGCTGACAACTTTGATATAATTGAGAGAATTGACCGATTCACTCGCTCAATTTGGCCATTTCCTCTGGCGACTCCCGTTGTTGACCACACATGTTCCACCATATTTTCTTTTAGAAAGTCGGTGAAGGCATTCGACGTAAATGCAGCGCCTCTGTCACTTATAATGCGCCTCGGAAATCCAAAGACACCTGCCCACTCGTTCAACTTCTTGATCACTTCTTCGTGACCGGTAGATTTCGTTGTGAACAGCCAGACAAACTTGGAGAACCCATCAACAGCTGCAAATATGTACTTATATTGCTTCGACGTGGCATCTATGGGTCCTAGGTGGTCCACATGCAACGTATGGAGTGGCACATCACCTTTTGCAATACAATGCAAGAAGCCTTCTTGCTTGCCCAGTTTTCTGCTGTGTATGATACAATTGATACAATTAGAAATAACATTGGCTACTTTACCTTCCAGGTGAGGAATGTAAAACTGCTGCTGAATACTGTGCATCGTTTTTTGAGTGGCGAAGTGACCAGCTTCGTGAGCATTTCTGATCACTTCCCGCTCCATCTGCTTCGGTACCACTAGCAGCTCGCCGCCTGCGACTTCTTTAAAAAGCAGTCCGCGTTTTAGCTTAAAGTTTTCATATGGACTGTTTTGTAAAATTTTGATCACTGCTTTCACATGATCATCTTTTTGCTGTGCTTTTTCCAGACGAACAGCCAGTTCTGTAGTCACATTGTATACTCGCAAAGGATACCGACTTAAGTAGTCCACATGTCTCATCTTTTCAGCACCTCGGTGTTCTATTTGTACATCAAAATCTTGCAAGTGTAGGATCCACTGAGCAACTTCTCTTGGCATATCAGTTTTGTTGGTAGTATGTTTGAAAGCGATGCAGTCTGTGATCAGCTTGAACTTGATTCCAAGCAGATAATGCCTGAACTTTTTGAGTGCTAAATAAGCCGCCTTTACTTCCAGGATGTAACTGTGCTGCTTTGATTCTGCTTGTGTCGTCTTCTTGCTCCAAAAATAAATCGGATGCAATTTTCCGTTAAACTCTTGCAACAATACGGCTCCATATCCATCCTTGCATGCGTCTGTATGCAACTCTGTTGGTGCATCTCTTTCATAAATACGTAGAACTGGTTCACTTATCAATAAGTCTTTTAATTGCTGTATTGCCTGCAGCTCCTCTGGACCGATCTTGAATTTCATATCCTTCTTTAATAGCTCCGTAAGTGGCCGTGCTACTTGCGCGTATTGTGGCACAAACTTACGAAAAAAAAAATAGAAAAAACCACAGTCGCGCTGCACGCGACAGTGGGATACCCTTCGACCTATGTTCCGATGTAGTTTAATTTGTTAAATTCATACACATATACAAATGCGCATGCTTTTAAATTATTGCCGACAGATGGCGCTCGCGCTTTGCGCTCGCCCGCCTCCCTTGTTAGCTGATACAAGCACTTGGTTTTATGCACATACTTTCTTAAATAACTTCTGTGTTTATTGTCCGATCGGATTGCAATTTCGAGAATACGTAGATATTTTAATGAGCTTAGTATATGTTTAAGTCAGAAAGTTGTATCTTTTATACAGCGCTTACAAATTAAGTTCAAAAATTAAATTATTGATTTGCGGGGGCGGTGGGTGTGCCACCTAACATTTGAAATAAACTTGATCTGCTTATAGTACACAGGAGTCTTCCTGCCAAATTTGGTAACTCTAGCTTTTATAATAGATGAGATCTGTGCGTTCACACAGACAGACGGACAGACGGACAGACAGACAGACATGGCTCAATCGACTCGGCTTGTGATCCTGAGCAAGAATATATATACTTTATGGGGTCTGCCACGCCTCCTTCTGCCTGTTACATACATTTGCACAAAGTTAGTATACCCTTTTTTGACCATTTTCAATGGTCGAAGGGTATAAAAAACCAGTAAGTCCTAAAAACGCTTGCACTGCTTTGATATTCTACGGTGTAGCAAAGCGACTTACTGCTGCAGTTTTCTCAGCGCCAGGCCAGATCCTTCCATCTTCGATGACATGGCCCAAAAATTGTATTTGCTGCTGCAAGAAACTACATTTTTTCCAGTTTATTTTTAAATCATACTTAGCTGCTAACTCCAAGACTTTTTTTGATTTCTGCATACAATCTTCAACATCTTTAGCATATATAATTATATCGTCCATGTAGAGCTGCATAGTATCCTCATTCATCAACGGTTGAAAGATATGATTAACAAATCTTATAAATGCGGAGAGTTTTGAAAACCAAACGGCGCTCTATTGAATTCGAAGAGCCCTTCCCGAGTAATGAATGCTGTATACACCTTGCTGCTTTCATCAACTGGTACATGGAAGAAGCCATTTTCAAGATCCATGATTGTGAAAAACTTGGCAGCTTTGAGTTTCTCAATCACATCTTCGATAAGCGGAACAGGAAAACGATCTTTAAGCACCATACTGTTCAGTTTCCGATAGTCGACGCATACTCTCAAAGACTTATCTTTCTTTATTACAACCACAACTCTGCTTGCAACGTGAGATGTCGATTTACGAACAATCCCTTGATCGAGCCACGTATCTACCTGTAGTGCTACGGCTTTTGCTTCGTCTTCAGACAAACGGCTTGGCGCCTGGCGAAATGGTTTCACAACTCCATCTGGTATAATCTCCATTTCTATCGGACATTGCATCTTTACTGCTGGCGACTTGTAACTGCATTCGATCATTTTTTCAACAATTTGCTTATATTTATGTGGGGCTGATACTGAATTTGACTCCTCCACCACGTTATATACCAGCTGATCTTCTTTTTCTGATGTAGCTTTTTGCTCAGTGTCATAAAACTTAAAGCCATTTTCATCAGCTGTAAAATGCAATTTTTTTATAAAATCAAATCCCAATATTACTTCGCAGTTCAACTTGCTACTTTCTACAACCAAAAATTTATGTTCTGTTTTTACTTGGTCCACATCAACGTTTGCGATAGAAGATCCAATTGGCTTCGTACTGGTATTACCGAGTCCTTTCAATACCGATACGCTTCTGGACAACTTAACTCCATTTAGATTCCTTAGCGCATTCTCATTAACCAGTGACACATCAGCTCCTGTGTCCACTAGGCATTCAACTTCGCCTCCATTTATAGCTACTGTTTTCCTACGACTTTGCTCGGTAATTATGTTTACACTGCGAACTTTTTGTGGGCAGTCGCGTGATATATGACCGTTCTCGTTACATTTGAAGCATTTCGTTTCAGCTGTGCATTCTTTCTTCTTATGGTCCGCCGATCCGCAGTTAAAACAGTACTCTTGTTTCTTTCCATCAACTTTCTGTGTACTCGGAGACTTTTTCTTTTCAATGCCAATATGCTCATCGCGATTCTTGCTCCGCTCTTGTACGAGCTCATATAAATCATACTCCTCTTTTAGGTTTTTGTACGTCGCACATCGATACATGCTAACTTTAAACTGTTTTTGTATCTGCAACCCATCTACTATATAGCGCAAAGCTGCTGGCTCTTCGATGTCACCGATACTGGCAATTTTTTTCATATTTAGCAAATATTCATGAAACGATTCTGACTTTAATTTTTTCCGTTCACGCAACAAGTCATGAATCTCCGCACTGTTCAAATGTCGCTCGAACTCTTTTATTAGTACATTCTTAAGTGTTTCATAGTTCGATACGCACTCCGATTCTAAAAACAACTTGGCAGCATTAATCATTTTATTTCGCGCTTGTACATATTTCTGTTTGTCCGACAACTCATATGCATCAGCATTCTTATCGAAAATTTCAAACCACTTTTTTACAGGAATTGATACTCCATCAAAGTCATTTATAATTTTCTCGAAACCATCTATCGATATTTTCGTTTGATTTTCTTTTCGTTCATCTACTTCGACTTTCAACGCTAGCAAGTGCAACAACTGATCAACTTTTTTGTTCACATCTGCAATATTATTTGCTTCCATGATTGTTTCCTCATCCCAAGCACTCTCTTCAGGAACACCTACTATGTTCTCCTCTCTCTGATTTTTTTTTGCTGGCGTACGAGCTGGTTTCGGCATTTCTTATTATTTTTTTTTGCGCACGCCCAAACACAACTGCAAACTTCGACCGAATTTCACCACGTTTCTAGGAGTTTTCAACAGACGCCGACCGACCGCTATGTGAATTTCACCACCTTTGTGTATTTTTGCAACTTAAACTCGACGTTTACAACTTAAGTTTTCGGTACTTTTAATGTAACTCCACAACTGTTTAACTGTACGACTTTGAATTACACTTAACTGCACCAACGACTGTCAACTTTCTGCTGCTTTAACTAGTATTTACACTCAGACTCAGACAGGTTGAGCCCCCAAATGTAAGATGTTTTTAATAGTTCAAAGTTATAAGATGTTTATTAATGGTTCAATCCAAATGTTTATACTAGTAACTAATTTAAATTCCAAAAAACTTATAAATCGCGCTCAACAGTTAACGCTGCTTCTTTTGCTTTTTCCGATCGACTGTGTTTTACGACTTTCATTTTACTACTACTCCTATCAGCTGTCTTTCTCTCCGCGTTGCCATCCTTCTCGTTGAGTTGTCAACCACTTCCAGGGGGAATGGCAAAACATCAGTGTGATGCCACCTTACATGTATAAAAGGAACGTTATCGACCCTTCCATTGCCGCTTTGCCGTGTATAAAAGGAACGTTATCAACCATTCCATTGCCGCTTTGCCGTGTATAAAAGGAACGTTATCGATCCTTCCATTGCCGCTTTGCCGTGTATAAAAGGAACGTTATCGACCCTTCCATTGCCGCTTTGCCGTGTATAAAAGGAACGTTATCGACCCTTCCATTGCCGCTTTGCCGTGTATAAAAGGAACGTTATCGACCCTTCCATTGCCGCTTTGGCGTGTATAAAAGGAACGTTATCGACCCTTCCATTGCCGCTTTGGCGTGTATAAAAGGAACGTTATCGACCCTTCCATTGCCGCTTTGCTGTGTATAAAAGGAACGTTATCGACCTTTCCATTGCTGCTTTGCTGTGCATAAAAGGAACGTTATCGACCCTTCCATTGCCGCTTTGCCGTGTATAATTGGAACGTTATCGACCCTTCCATTGCCGCCTTGCCGTGTATAAAAGGAACGTTATCGACCCTTCCATTGCCGCTTTGCCGTGTATAAAAGGAACGTTATAAAAGGAACGTTATCGACTCTTCCTTTGCCGCTTTGCGTGTATAAAAATAACGTTATCGGCCCTTCCATTGCCGCTTTGCCGTGTATAAAAGGAACGTTATCGACCCTTCCATTGCCGCTTTGCCGTGTATAAAAGGAACGTTATCGACCGTTCCATTGCCGCTTTGCCGTGTATAAAAGGAACGTTATCAACCCTTCCACTGCCGCTTTGCCGTGTATAAAAGGAACGTTATCGATCCTTCCATTGCCGCTTTGCCGTGTATAAAAGGAACGTTATCGACCCTTCCATTGCCGCTTTGCCGTGTATAAAAGGAACCTTATCGACCCTTCCATTGCCGCTTTGCCGTGTATAAAAGGAACGTTATCAACCCTTCCATTGCCGCTTTGCCGTGTATAAAAGGAACGTGTTATTTCCTCCCTCGGAATTTATATTTCCTAGATGTTTTAAATCCGGATATTGTTCCTATCTTTGGCTAGGCCGCCCTCCCCTTTGATTCTTTTGCGGCTAGCAAAAACAGTCTGTGTGGGGGTTCTTTTGGAGAACTTCCTAGCCCTTTTTTGAGGGAAGACACACAAAATAGAAATAAAAAAGAATCTTTGCCACTATGTCTCGTGTCAGAAATTAGAGATGAGAAAAGACGTAAAAGAAAAAAAAAGAAGTGATAGAAGTTACGAGAGGAGAAAGCACGAAAAGAACCACTACCCTTCTACGGGGCGCACTTCGGGGACACTACTGGTGTTGGTGTAGATCCCGCGTCTTTACCCACCCTACCTTTGAGTCCTTTTTCGCATTAATTTGAAGAACTCCCTGACCTGACATTACCCTTTCATCAATTTTCAGAAATCATTATAAAATTAGTTTAGTTTTCCATGTGAAATTCCATATAATTATTCATTTAAAAAAAATATATATATATATACATATTATATTCCTAAAAGGTTTCATGTTTAGGTTATTAATTATTCATATGATCCTAATACTTTACTAAAAAAAGAATAAAAATTCTGTTATAAACCTATGCGGATATAATATCTCTTATTAAAATAAACCAAATATATAAATAAACATTATTTCCAAGATCATTCCCATTTTCCCATCGGGACGCTAACTAAATATCCGATAAATTACACAAAAACCTATCGATCCAGTCGCATCTCAACTGTGTTTGTGTTTGTAAACAGAAAGCAATTACCGCCTTAAATTTTCGTTACTTAACCATTTGCGTGGCGCGAGTGCTATATCTTATCGAGTGTGATTTCTCTTAGTGCCAGTGAATAAAACCAGTTTATACCGACATATATCAGATAAGTACCTAAAACAATTTTGAAACATAGAAAAAGGTCTTAATATGCCACGATCAATACCATACAAACAGCTGTTTGGTGTTTACCCTTTTATTTTTCTTTGGTGGATCAAAATAATTTTTATTGCTTGCTTAGTTTTCTTGGTTTTTCCTTTTATATATATATTTTTTTTGTATTTGTTTTTTTTTTTTTTTTAAATGTTATCGTGAAATTTCCTCAGAGATGGTGTAGTCGTAAATGTAAAATAAAGGTGAGTACACTTACCCCCAGTTGGGCCCAATAGATCGTTGGTTGCTAAATGTTAGTTTGAAGTTTATTTTGTACACGTACATACACCAGAGGCAGAAATGAAAGCAATATTCGAAAAAAAATGAAAAAAATAATGGCAACTAAGACAGTTTTCCTTTCCCTAGTATATGACAATAAAGCTCTATTATAATTTGCCTAGTCTAACGATCACACTGATTTTTTTTTCTTTCGTAATTTAATTAATAGCCGCCAAGATAAAAATTTTAAAATATCGAATAAATTGCTGCCAAATTGTTGCCAGAACTGCAACTCGAACTTTCGCAAAACTGCTGCAAAACGCCCGTAAGCTGCTGCACGCTGCCGAAGCTGCTGCAAAACTGCCGTAAGCTGTTGCCCAACTTCCCGGTTTTTCGTTAATGGTGCGTTTTCTTTTCTTCTTTTTTTTCTTATTATAACTGATTTTGGTTTTGTTTTTGTTAGATTGATTTCCTTTTTAAACAGATTCTCTTTGCCTGGGCCTTCTGTGTATGACAATTATGTGTCTGGTGTATTATCTCAATAAGTGAGCCTTCACGAGTTAATTTTTTGTTTTTATATATATCGAATTTTTATCCTCATCGCTCTTCCTTTTTTTTCCAGCGTTCGCAACTATGCCCCGATGTAGGACTCCGCGCCCGACTAGCACTAGGCTGCTAGCGCGCCAACTCTGCTTTGCCCTAAATGCTGTTGCAGGTAAGATGACACTGCTCCTCAGGCTGTATATAAATCCTGACCAAACAGGTAATTAATATCCAGAAGTTTTTTTTTTTTTGCTTTCTATTATTTATTGAATCTTCCCTTTGCCTTAAGAGACTAACAATAAGTATTCAAATCTTAATCTAGTTTAGTTTCACTTAGTGATAGTGTTTTGTGGTTAATGCCCTAATAAGTTTATTGCTGGGCTGGGAGGTCGTTGCGGCGCAGCCGGCTTTGACTGCATACTCGGATTAGTTTTCTTGCGAGGGGATTTGAATAGGTGGTCAGCTTTCCTTGGTATTTCATTTTCTTCTCAGTTATTACTTCGATTACTAATTTGATTTTTAGGTCTCTGTGTATGTCTTCGTTCCGAAGGTACCACGGCGCTCCAGTGATAGTTCTCAGAATTCTTGACTGTGCTCGCTGAATAATGTCTATGTTACTTCTGGATGCGTTGCCCCACAGCTCGGAGCCATAAGTCCAGATAGGTTTTAAGACGGAGTTGTATAGAAGAGCTTTGAGCTCCAGACTAAGTGGAGAGCGAGCATTTATGAGCCAGTGGAGGCTCCTTGCTTTAAGTTTAAGATGTATCGTCTTGGCTTCTATATGTTTGCGCCAGGTCAGCCGCCTGTCCAGATGAACACCCAGATATGTTACCTCGTCGGCTTGTGGAATGCATATGTTATTCAGGACCAGTGGTGGGCATGTTTGTTTGTTTAAGGTAAAGGTAACCTGCTTACATTTTTGTACATTTATTGAAATTCTCCAGTCGGCAAGCCATCGTTCTACAGATGTTAAGTGTCGGGATAGGAGTGCCGTGGCTTTTGTTGGGCATTTGGAGCGACTGAGTAACGCGGTATCATCAGCGAATGTAGAGGTTGTTAGATTGTAGTCTGTGGGGAAATCCGCCGTGTACAGGGTGTATAGGATTGGACCCAGGACACTGCCTTGTGGCACTCCAGCTTCGATTGCGCAATCACGTGAGGTGCTTGTATTGCATCTTATTGCAAACACTCTGTTGTATAGGTACGACCTCAGGAGCTTATGTGTGCTTTGGGGCAACAGCTTGATTATTTTAAACAAAAGTCCATCCAGCCACACTCTGTCAAATGCCTGCGCGATGTCTAGAAAAATGGCTGTGCAATATTCTCAATGTTCAAAAGCAGTACGAATTTCTGACGTGATTCGATTGACCTGTTCGATGGTTCCATGTTTTTCTCTGAAGCCAAATTGATGTGTTGGGAGTGTGTTGTTTATTTTAAGATAAGGGCTAATTTGCAGGAGTAGCATTTTTTCAAACAACTTTGAGAGACAGGTTAGTCAGCTTATCGGTCTATATGATGATGGCTGCGTTTTATCTTTTCCTGGCTTTGGAATCATTACTATGGTCGACTTTTTCCATTTTTGGGGGAAGTAACCAAGCTTGGCAATTGCGTTGAACAACAAGCAGATGTGCAGAATAGCACACTTTGGGAGTTCAATGAGCATTTTTGGAGTTATTAAGTCGAAGCCAGGCGATTTTCTTGGCTTCAGTTGCTCTTTGATAACCTTTGCTAATTCACATGGTCGGAATTCAATGGGTTCTTGAGGTTCTAAATTTGCTGCTATTAAAGGAGGGAGAATAAATGAGTTGGTAGCGGGATTTGGTCGGAATACATTTTGTAAATGGTCAGCGAAAGCACTGGCTCTTTCCTCATCACTGCGAAACCAGGTGCCAGAGGGACTTCGTAGTGGCATAATTGACGCTATTGGAGTCTTTAGGTTTCTGTGGGCTCTCCACAAAGGGTGCTTAGTGCTGGTGGGGGAGAGTTGCTCGATATATAAACGTTGGCTGTTTTCTTCCTCTTGCTTAAGAGCTTTGGTAAGCCTGCGTGTGGCTATTTTAAGCATGTGTTTTGTAGTTGGTGATCTATTGGACTGCCACTCCCTTCGTAGGCGTCGTTTATCTAATACCAGCCGCTCGATTTCTCGGTTAGTTCTGATGTAGTTTGGTTTTGCATACGTCACTGGCGGGGTTGAAGCCTTTGCAGCCGAAACTAGAATATTTTCAAGAGTGTCCGTTGACTTGTCTATATCCTCCTTAGTAGATAATGCCGGCGTTAGTTCTATGTGTGAACAGACAAACTTTTTATATCTTGGCCAGTTTGTTCTAAAATTTGTGAGTCTGTAGGGTGGGTCGACAATGTGGGGGCGATTTAGCATATTTAGAAGAACAGGTGAGTGATCTGATGATAAATCTGCTAGTGCTTCGGCAGAGACCATGTTGCGGGGGACTTGCTTAGTGATTGCAAAATCAATCAGGTCTGGGATTTTTCTCGGGTCTGCTGGCCAGTATGTAGGACTACCCGGGGATACATAGTCTAGCTTGTGTTTCGGCTTCGTAAGCGCATTGTACAACTGCTTACCCTTTGGCGTCACAAGTCGAGATCCCCAATGGGTGTGCTTGGCGTTATAGTCACCCGCTGCGATGAATCTGTCACCTAGGGTGTTAAAGAATTCCATGAATTGATCCTCAGAGATTGGAAAGCGTGGTGGGCAGTAGACTGCGGCTAGAGTCATTGAACCATTGTTGAGTTGTAAGGCTATGGACGTAGATTGTAAGTGGTTTTTGTCAAAATTGTTTAAGTGGTGGTGTTTAATGCGATTTCTGATGAGTATTCCAGTGCCTCCATGAGCTTTACCATCTGGATGATTTGTACCGTAGAACAAGTATCCTGGTATATGAAAATTGTATTTATTTGTGAGGTGCGT
Source organism: Zaprionus camerounensis (assembly GCA_018904165.1). Lineage (NCBI taxonomy): Eukaryota > Metazoa > Arthropoda > Insecta > Diptera > Drosophilidae > Zaprionus > Zaprionus camerounensis. Next base: position 10,847 of record JAEIFS010000470.1, read on the forward strand.
TTCTGATAGTAGCATTACGTCGATGTTTTTTTCGTTAATGAACTGTGTGAGTTCTTGTGTATGCCGTGAAACGCCATTTGCGTTCCACAGAGATATCCGTAGGGAAGCCATTATGGGGATTTTGAAGATACAAGAAGTTGTATCAGGATATTTTGGTTTTTCATGAGCTCCTGCAAAGTATTTTGCATGAACGTCATGAAGTCTTTCATGCTTTGCTGTAGGGATAGCATCATAGCTTCGATGCCACTTTGTTGAGTCTGTTGGATATTTGTCAATGTATGTTCGGAATGCGCAGTTCTTGTCGGTGGGGCGGGGACTTCTAGTCCGGATTTTAAGGCGCTAGCGAAAGAAATTCTAGGAGTAGTGCTTGGGACAGTTAAAGGTGGTTGAAACATCGGTTGCGGAGAGTAAAAATTGACTTTGTTGTATGTAGGTGCTGTGGCAATACGTTTGTTCAGGCGGCTCTTCAATTCCTTGTAAACCACACAGCCTCTGTAGTTTGCAGTATGTTTTTCTCCGCAGTTACTGCATTTCTTCACAGACTTATCTTCCTTATTTTTGGGGCAGTTAGTGGTAGTGTGAGGTCCGCTACAGACAACACATACAGACTTAAGGGTGCAGTATGCTTTGGTGTGGCCGTATTCTTGGCAATTAGTACATTGAACTGGATTGATACGTTTGTGCGGCTCCTCCACGGTGATCCTCCGATGTAGCAAGTACTGTAGATTGTATATTGGATGCACTTCGTTTTTCTTTAGTACCTGGACCTCTGGTTCGAGTTCAATTTTAAATAGTGGCTGCGGAACTTTGTCTTTGTTTAAAATATTAATAGCTGTTTTTGCAGAAAAGTTTTTGACCTTCAGAGCCTCAATTATTTCGGCAAGTGTCACTGTTGCTTCAATGCCCTTAAGTACTACCTGTAGCCCTTTGCAACTTTTTAATTGGTAGGTGTAGTAGTTTTTACCAGCTTCATTTAGGTATTTAGTCACTATACGGTGGTCTGCCTCTGTTTGAATCTGTAGTTTTGTTTCATGAATATTTCCTTTTTTGAGCGGGATAATGTGGAATTTGCTGTCACCAACCAATGCAACGAGTTTATTTACAAGTGCGTTTGTACTCTGTTATAGGTGGAATATAGGTGGAGGCCTGGTCTTTTTTGGTTCCCCTACCGTTGTTTCGTTGGGCTGTTCAGTCGCAGAATCAGCCAAGATAGCATATCGGTTTGAATTGTTTACTGCAGAGTTTTCATTGCCGTTGTTGGCTCGATTGATTTTGGGTTGATTACCCGCCTTATTGTTTTGCGGGCTGAGTTTTCTCTTGATTTGGATGTAGCGATCCATGCCAGTCTGCACAGCCGAAATCGTCTTCTGCTTTTGTTTTGGTTCTTCTTTGCGTGCATTATTGTTGTTGCCAATGGTTGGTGTTGCTGCCTTATTTACAGTTGGCACAGCAATACTTAGTTGGGCCGCTGACGAGGTTGTTGTTGTGGTAGCAGTGACAGTTGCTAGGGGGGTCACTGCACTTGTTATTGCAGTGTTACAGTAACCCGGAATGGTCGTTTGGCGCTGCGAGGGGAGCGGGATAGGAGAGGCGGTCTCTTCGCTCCACGACTTGTGAGCCGAAGCAGAAGTGAATACATTTTTTTTCAACTTACTTCAAGATTTTTTCTTGGTCACTAACACTTTTCCTTTTTTTTTCTTCTTTTTTCGTTTTTCCGTTTCTTCGTCGTCGCGGAGGAGAATGTATGACTGCGATGATCTAGCAAAATCTAGTAAATCGCCATACTTATTCTCCTCCTTGCCCCCTTCCTTTTCTATTTCGGACAAGTTCCAACACTGAGTAGACAAAATTAAGGATACCATCTCCTGCCTTTTATTAGGAATTCACTTCTACCAAAATCCCCGTAAGTATGCAAAGTTGCACAAATTATTTTACTAATTAATTGAATTTTTCCTTACAGATTCCTGATACCTAGATTTAATTTAGTTTAATATACTTTTAAGAACTTTAGTTTTAATATTTATTTATAAGTTTAATGTATTAGTTATAAGACTCTGTCCGTGCCACCCTCTATTTCGTTCGTAGGCCTCTATAGGGAAATAGCTAGAATTGTGTAGGTGATAATTTGTCTCTGTTTGTCCGTTCATCACAACCACTGTTTAGTTCGTAGGCGTCTGTAGGGAACTAAACAGAAGTGTGCAGGTTCTCATTTTATTATGGCCGTATGTCGTTCGCGTGATATGTTCCCACTAATTTTCCCTGTAGGTCCTCTAGAATGTAGTAGGAATTTCCTTGCTTTTCTCGAACTCTTGATTTTATGAACATAGGTGCTAGCTTGGCATTCACTCCTTTTTCAAAGGAGCTTTGTAGGAAATTTCTCCTAAACACTTCCTGTCCCACTTTAAAATTTACCTCTTTTGTTCGCAAATTGTATTTCTCTGCTTGCTGCTCATAAGCAATTTTCATGTTTGCTTTTAGCTGCTTTCTCAGCAGCTGCAGTTGATCCTCCTTACGGAAGCCTCCTACATTCTCCTCCAGCAGCCCTTAATTCCTCAAAAGCTTATACTGCGAACCATGTGTAATCATGTTGAGTCCATATAACGCTTGATACGGGGCACATTTTAAACTCTGGTGCACACTATTTCGCAACGCACAGCTGATTGCTGGAATGTGCTCATCATGCACTTTGATCTTTTTCCAAATAAGCCCTAATCGCCGCTATTATTGATCGGTTAACTCTTTCCGATGCATTCGATTGTGGCGAGTACAATGCCGTATATTGGTGTTTTACCCCAAAGGCTGTAGGAAAAGCATTAAAATCGTGTGCTTTGAATTGAGACCCATTATCGCTAATTAGCAATTCAGGCACTCCATAGGCGAAAAAGATTTGATTTTGTACCAACTCCATGATTGCCTTTGCTGTGAAGTTTCTTAGTGGCCACAGCCAATGAAATTTAGAAAAGTGGTCGAGGACTATCAGCAGGCCAATATGTCCCTGTTTACTCCTCGGATAGGGCCCTAATAGGTAAATATAGAGCCTCTGAAAAGGTCTAGCAGATTCGGCTTGTTGACCCATTGGAGGTTTTAAAGTAGTATTTGGAGCTTTTGTGCTTTTGCATACTTCGCATAGCCGAACATACTCCTTTACTTGTGTCACCATCCCTGGCCAATAATAGCTTCGCCGAATTTGTTCTAATGTTTTGCCTGTGCCGCCATGGGCGCATATTACAGTGTCATGAGCTCGCTTTATTACAGAGTTGGTCAAACTCTGGGGAATCCAGAGTTTCCACCCATTTCTGCTGCCTTCCGAGTCTCCATTGTCATGTTCCGTTCTAATATACAGGTGTTTGCCTATAATATTGAAATCTGGATATGCTTCGGGATCCTCTCCTATTTTCTCTTTTACCAACCTATATGCTTCTTCATCAAAGCTTGGGGATTCCAGGTCAACTTCTGGCCCATAGTTTTCGATGGCTGCCAATTCATCATTAAAAATACGTGACAGCGCATCTGGCACAACATGTTCCTTGCCTTTTCGGTGGCTAATGTTAAATTTATGCCCCTGTAAATTCATCACCCACCTCGCTAGGCGCCTTTTTAGCACTAAGCAATGAACATATAGAGTACTCAAACAGCGAAAAGTACTTGCCCAGTGGTCTTCGGATTATTATGACCCCCCGGCCCGAAGCGTTTCACAAGAGAGCGATCGGCTCTCTTTGGTGAGCAATCCAGAAACAACGAACAGCGGCATCAACTCAGTCGCACAACGACAGCGAAACGATGAGCATGGGCATATTTCTTTGCGCTAGCCATCGTTTCGATGTATGTGTGCTATGTATGCACAAGCTCGCATATGAATGTATGCGTTGCTTGTGAAGTTTGTCAACAGCGAAATGCTTCAGCCAGCTCACTGGCAGCCTGAAGTCAATTTTGTGTTTCGGCGTCGGGAGCCTAGAGACTGAGTCAGTCAGCGCAAAGAAATATGCCCATGCTCATCGTTTCGCTGTCGTTGTGCGACTGATAGTGCTGCGAAAACATCGGAAGACTATCGATGTTATCGATGCTGTGTTGCCGTCGATGTACATCGATGTTTTCGATAGTGTCCAACACTTATCACGTTACGTTAATTTGTTCTTTCAAGAGCGAATCTATGCATAAGCAAAAAGACCGATTAGGTTCCGTTACTTTCAGCTTCAAACATTCACGCTGCAGGCGCAATTCTGGTTTCAACATAGACAAATTTTTAGCAAGTGCACAAAAAGCCAGTAAGTATAGTTTGCGAATTCTACGTACATACGTACTTTTTCAAAGTGTGGGAATTCTTCAAAAAGATGTCGGTGAGAGAAGCCAAATGCATTATATGTGGAAACATTTATAAGACAGGTGGCAATACTACAAACTTGTCAGATCATTTGAAACGAGTTGACCCAAACACAAAACTTGTAGATGTTTCCAAGCAAATTGGTAGGATTGACGTATTTCTTACACCTTCAAAATACGACAACACTTCCATTCGAAAACAGGCTTTAGACAAGCACGTGGCTAACTTTATTGTATCCATTTTCGGTTGTATAAAACAAAGAATGTGTTGTATTTTCTTTTTAAGCTTTGCGGCTTATCAGTTAACAAATATAATTCGATGTATCGATATTATCGAGGTTTTTAGGCAAAACCATCGAAATCATCGAGGTACGCAAACATCGAGGTTTTCCCAACACTTGTCACGTTGGCTTGGCGTCATTCGAGAAAAAGAGAGGGCAAGAGGTATGGCAAATCTCAACTTTTCTTTGATCGATGTTAACTGTTCGATAGTTTGTTGACATAGGGCTGGGCTAGTCCTTAGAGATTTAACAAACACTAATATCGATATCTTAACGAAAGACCAGGGATGTACACTACAAACAGCAAAGCGGCATTCTAAGGGTCGATAACGTCCCTTTTATGAATGGCAAAGCGGCAATAGACGGGTCGATCCTTTTATACATGGCAAGGCGGCAATAGACGGGTCGATCCTTTTATACACGGCAAGGCGGCAATAGACGGGTCGATCCTTTTATACACGGCAAGGCGGCAATAGACGGGTCGAATCCTGTTATACACGGCAAGGCGGCAATAGACGGGTCGATCCTTTTATACACGGCAAGGCGGCAATAGACGGGTCGATCCTTTTATACACGGCAAGGCGGCAATAGACGGGTCGATCTTTTATACACGGCAAGGCGGCAATAGACGGGTCGATCCTTTTATACACGGCAAAGCGGCAATAGAAGAGTCGATCCTTTTATACACGGCAAGGCGGCAATAGACGGGTCGATCCTTTTATACACGGCAAGGCGGCAATAGACGGGTCGATCCTTTTATACACGGCAAGGCGGCAATAGACGGGTCGATCCTTTTATACACGGCAAGGCGGCAATAGACGGGTCGATCCTTTTATACACGGCAAGGCGGCAATAGACGGGTCGATCCTTTTATACACGGCAAGGCGGCAATAGACGGGTCGATCCTTTTATACACGGCAAGGCGGCAATAGACGGGTCGATCTTTTATACATGGCAAGGCGGCAATAGACGGTCGATCTTTTATACATGGCAAGGCGGCAATAGACGGGTCGATCCTTTTATACACGGCAAGGCGGCAATAGACGGGTCGATCCTTTTATACACGGCAAGGCGGCCATAGACGCGTCGATCCTTTTATACACGGCAAGGCGGCAATAGCCGGGTCGATCCTTTTATACACGGCAAGGCGGCAATAGACGGTTCGATCTTTTATACATGGCAAGGCGGCAATAGACGGGTCGATCCTTTTATACACGGCAAGGCGGCAATAGACGGGTCGATCCTTTTATACACGGCAAGGCGGCAATAGACGGGTCGATCCTTTTATACACGGCAAAGCGGCAATAGAAGGGTCGATCCTTTTGTACACGGCAGGGCGACAATAGACGGGTCGATCCTTTTATACACGGCAAGGCGGCAATAGACGGGTCGATCCTTTTATACACGGCAAAGCGGCAATAGAAGGGTCGATCCTTTTATACACGGCAAAGCGACAATAGAAGGGTCGATCCTTTTATACACGGCAAGGCGGCAATAGACGGGTCGATCCTTTTATACACGGCAAGGCGGCAATAGATGGGTCGATCCTTTTATACACGGCAAGGCGGCAATAGACGGGTCGATATTTTTATACACGGCAAGGCGGCAATAGACGGGTCGATTCTTTTATACACGGAAAGGCGGCAATAGATGGGTCGATCCTTTTATACACGGCAAGGCGGCAATAGACGGGTCGATCCTTTTATACACGGCAAGGCGGCAATAGACGGGTCGATCCTTCTATACACGGCAAAGCGGCAATAGAAGGGTCGATCCTTTTATACACGGCAAGGCGACAATAGACGGGTCGATCCTTTTATACACGGCAAAGTGGCAATAGAAGGGTCGATCCTTTTATACACGGCAAAGCGACAATAGAAGGGTCGATCCTTTTATACACGGCAAAGCGGCAATAGAAGGGTCGATCCTTTTATACACGGCAAGGCGACAATAGACGGGTCGATCCTTTTATACACGGCAAGGCGTCAATAGACGGGTCGATCCTTTTATACACGGCAAGGCGGCAATAGACGGGTCGATCCTTTTATACACGGCAAAGCGGCAATAGACGGGTCGATCCTTTTATACACGGCAAGGCGACAATAGACGAGTCAATCTTTTTATACATGGCAAGGCGGCAATAGACGGGTCGATCCTTTTATACACGGCAAAGCGGCAATAGAAGGGTCGATCCTTTTATACACGGCAAGGCGGCAATAGACGGGTCGATTCTTTTATACACGGCAAGGCGGCAATAGACGGGTCGATCCTTTTATACACGGCAAGGCGGCAATAGACCGGTCGATCCTTTTATACACGGCAAGGCGGCAATAGATGGGTCGATCCTTTTATACACGGCAAAGCGGCAATAGAAGGGTCCATCCTTTTATACACGGCAAGGCGGCAATAGACGGGTCGATCCTTTTATACACGGCAAGGCGGCAATAGACCGGTCGATCCTTTTATACACGGCAAGGCGGCAATAGACGGGTCGATCCTTTTATACACGGCAAGGCGGCAATAGACGGGTCGATCCTTTTATACACGGCAAGGCGGCAATAGACGGGTCGATCCTTTTATACACGGCAAAGCGGCAATAGAAGGGTCGATCCTTTTATACACGGCAAGGCGACAATAGACGGGTCGATCCTTTTATACACGGCAAAGTGGCAATAGAAGGGTCGATCCTTTTATACACGGCAAGGCGGCAATAGACGGGTCGATCCTTTTATACACGGCAAGGCGGCAATAGACGGGTCGATCCTTTTATACACGGCAAAGTGGCAATAGAAGGGTCGATCCTTTTATACACGGCAAGGCGCAATAGACGGGTCGATCCTTTTATACACGCAAGGCGGCAATAGACGGGTCGATCCTTTTATACACGGCAAGGCGGCAATAGACGGGTCGATCCTTTTATACACGGCAAGGCGGCAATAGACGGGTCGATCCTTTTATACACGGCAAAGTGGCAATAGAAGGGTCGATCCTTTTATACACGGCAAGGCGGCAATAGACGGGTCGATCCTTTTATACACGGCAAGGCGGCAATAGACGGGTCGATCCTTTTATACACGGCAAGGCGGCAATAGACGGGTCGATCCTTTTATACACGGCAAAGCGGCAATAGAAGGGTCGATCCTTTTATACACGGGAAGGCGACAATAGAAGGGTCGATCCTTTTATACACGGCAAAGTGGCAATAGAAGGGTCGATCCTTTTATACACGGCAAGGCGGCAATAGACCGGTCGATCCTTTTATACACGGCAAGGCGGCAATAGACGGGTCGATCCTTTTATACACGGCAAGGCGGCAATAGACGGGTCGATCCTTTTTATACACGGCAAGGAAGCAACAGTTTGGTTTTAGTTTTAGTAGTAGAGGGCGACGATTTAGAATAGTAGCAAGTTAAAGCCTATCAAAAATAGCCAAAATATAAATATTTAAAACTAAAAAAAAAACTCTTTGCTCCTGGTTGTTTTAGCGAACGAAAAAAAAATATAAAAATAAAAAGGAATTGATTTTCATGTTATTTGGTATCGATAAAAAAAAAATTGTTTCATTGCCAACATAGTAGGGGTGGATTGCTTTCCCGTGGAAAGATGACTAGGCAAAATTACCGCGTCATTTGGGCTTGAAAAAGGCGCCAAAAAGGTCAAGCCCTGGCTCTGCTTACTACCCACTCATTCCTTATACCGGACAGATCGTTCTGCGGAACCAAAAGTACGAGCAAGCCTGAGCAGCCTTCATCAAAAATTATTACTATATATATTTTCATATATATATATATATCAGGTAATTATATATAGGAGTTTTTCCAGTTGCAAGCAATACCATGAGAAGTGGAGGTTTCCTCATTATTCCCCTCTTCTTTTCTCTATATCTAGCGCTAGTTGCTGAGTTTGCAAGATTGACTTGCAAACAGCTGTTCTTTGCAAGAATTTACATTACACCTCTCTCCGCTTCAAACAACAAGATCTCAGTTGTTTCGAGAGACGCGGGGCGGGCAGAAGCCCAGCTGGCCGGGCTGTAGGCGAATCATATTTTTTTTGTGTGTGGAGCTTAGCTGGCTGAAATCTTTGACCGCCAATGCTGATGCAAGTTTAAGTGGAGTGCAGTGACTTGCCTTATAGAATAAGAAAGAGATGTCGGCAGTAGAGGCAGAAAGTGCGTAAAGCGCAAGGTGCAAGGCTACGGAAAGTGCGTACAGCGCAAGGTGCAAGGCAACCGAAAGAGAAGCGACCTTTGCTCCCCGCTATCTATGATATTCCCAAGTTGCCAAATTCGTATATTTTTTTGTATTATTTTTTTCATTATGTTATTTTAATTGATTGCTAAGTTGAAGTACAGTTAACTCAAAAAAGAATTATAATTGTGAGAGAATGAGAATGGAGTGAAAATTAATCAAAAGAAAAACAAAACGAAATATAAATAATTAAACATAATAAAAGTTTTGCGAAAATAATGAAATAAAACAGAAACTAATCTGAAGATAATCAAATAAGCAGCAAAAGTGTAAAATAAGACATAAAGTGTGCAGAAAAGGCATGGTTTGACCCACTGTCCAACCGTTGCAGAATCCAAAAGTCTCTTTTGCAGCATCTTCGCCGAAAGCGCTTTCGTCGATGGACAGCGGCAAACGGGGTAAGTGACCGATATTTTTATTAAAAGCTTACACCGAACAGACGAATCTAACGCATAAAGCACGCGCGAAGCTACTCACACTTTGATCGTTCTCTTGACCGGCGCGCTCTTAGAGAGAGAAAGAACAAAATAATACGAAATGCTCTCTTGAGTGAGTCTTCAGTCTTCTTCTTGCGTTCAGTTATTTTTCACGTCTATCGTTATTCGCGATTTTGCGTTTGGTTGCTCATTTGTTAGTATTCTCTAGTATGAGAACACTGAATACCCTTACTTAAACATAGAATGAATAAAAAATAAACTTTAAACTATTATATTATATATATTGTAAGGTAGCGTTCTAGGGCTGAGGTGGGCTCAGTCACGCCAGGGCTACCGTTACAAGTAATTTGTATTGGTGCTGAGACCCTGGACGAGGGGGCGGTAAATATTTGGATGCCGAGAGGGGAAAGACAAGGTTTTTCAAGCGGCGGGGCCGACTTGCAGGTGAGGTGCAGAGCGGGGTGGTCCGTCAGCAGCCAGTAACAGGGAAAATACCGCATACCTAGTGTTCTCTTTACAGTTTGAGAGTCTCAGGGCCGGGATGTTGACCGTCAGCTCTGAGACTTTCGCCCTGCGACTGTACTAGAAGCTTCACTGTATGCGATGGGTGTTGACCGTCGTCGCACCAGTGAAACTTCAGTACAGTGAGAACACACAGACGTGCGTTACTCCCCTGCACCGATATCGCTGACTTTTCACACCTACACACACCTACATACTGCCTATATACACATGCACATACTCACACATATACGCACACCTATATGCACACCCCAAAGAAACACTAATACTTAAAATAAACATGTAAAAACAAACCCACAGTCCATACTTTAACTATCCACGGTTGGCGACTCAAAAATGTCACCCTGTATGCGAGCGCCTCCAGCTTGAGTGGTTTTTGCCTCTCACAGCTGGGGCTCTCGCACCAAGTACCGTGGCCTTTTAAATCCATGGATTTTAAAAAAATTCATGGACTATTGTGTTTGTCGGAACGGAAATGTGCGTAACAGGCAGAAGGAGGCATCTCCGACCCCATAAACTATATATATTCTGACTCAGTATCAGTAGCCGAGTCGATTGAGCCATGTCTGTCTGTCCGTCTGTCCGTCTGACCGTCTGTCCGTCTGTCTGTCTGTCTGTCTGTATGAACACCTGGATCTCAGAAACTATAAGAGCTAGAGTCATCAAATTTTGCGACAACATACATATATATTGCAGTGTCTCAAAGTTTTTGTAAAATTTGGGCACGCCCCTTCCCGCCTCTGTAAATCAGTAATAACTATTTAACAACTACAATATTAGCTCAACAACCAAAGTTGTATATCTTACATGACAAATACCTTGCCACGGGCGTTATGTGAAAATTTCATTTAAATCGGACTATAAATAAGTGAGATATGATACGAATTAAACTCACTTTGAACATATATACTTAAGCAGACCTAATTTACACAAGCATACCGAGGTTCGAATCTAGCGTCAGACACACAGCATTTTAAACTTTTTATTTACGTTGTATGGTAACAGAATTGGTTCACAATACAGCTTTGCCGATAGGATAATGAGTGAGGCAATGGCCGAATGGTTAGAGTGGCGGACGGCAAATTAAATTGACTGTGAGAGAGTGCGTGTGCGTGTGTTCAACTCCCCCGGTTGGAGGCGGTTGCGAATTATCATTTATTAATTATTTATTATTTTATTTTGTTTATTTATTTTATTCTAATAAACTAAAAGAAAAGTTGCAGTCAAGCGGGCTGTAATATAGCAGCTACAAACAAATTAAATTATTTAATTAAATTTCAATAAAAAATAGTTGTTCCTCATTTTGTTTTATATAAAATAAAATTATAATAGTTACAAATAATATTAATTATTTATAAATAAAGTTTACTATTTTTATTATATTTAGCACGCATCAAAAAGATGCGAGCCAAAAGTAAACAATGCGTTCTTCAATGCAGTTGTGAATGTGCGAGTGGTACGCCCATACATACATGTCTGCATATCCACATGTATGTATTGGCATCCCACTTCAACACACATTATTGCACGCATGTATGTACATACATATGTACAATACAATTAGATTTGGAGTTGCTGTTGTGTACCAACGAAAGAACACTAAGTTCTAATTACATATATTGCGTACCAAAAACTTAAAAAAACCGGCTACCGCCAACGCCCCTTTTCAATGTTTTGAGCTTTTAAAATATTGTAATGAAAAATAATGAAAAACAAAAAATTTCACATGCCGATCGTGGCAGCAATCGAACCCCGAAACACGGTCAACATTATTGTCCTTACAGTCCGAGACATAATCCACTCAGCCACTGAACAACTCTAGATCGCGGCAAAAAATCAACAAGAAGCATTTTGTTTGGTACACGCTACAAATGCATACTTATACCTATTGCCCTCTCGCTCAGTCTAATGGTTGCGACACTTCGCGTCTGCTTTGCGTTCTTCTTCTTCTGTTCGTTAATTCAAATTGCGCGTATCGTCGTAAACTGTATAAAATTGATCTCCGCCAAATTTTTAATATTAATCCAAATAAAGCGCAATTGCATTGCGAGTTTGGTAATTATTAAATATGTGCCCTCAGCAGCGATTTTTTTAAAAATTTTTTTACAGGTAGGGCTATATTTATGATGAATTTAGGTGAATGACAGAAGTCTCGGACTCTTCTAGTTTTTTTTTAATTGAGTTTTGAAAATAATTAAATTTGCATGTATTTTGTTGTTGCGTTTTTGTGTACGGCGCCAGTCTGCCTGCAACATTTTTTGACGGTACATCTTTGTTTACCGCACACATATGATATTCTCAACTCATATTGACCTATTAAACAACTTCGTTGGCGCCAGTCTGCCGACCAACGAGTTCTAGTTGCAGGCGCCGAAATTCTCACCAATTATTCAACTCATAAAATAAAACATTATTGTGCCTAAATAACATTTCGTTTGAAATATATCGCTTGCGGGACACAGTGCGCATCGGTGTGAAGTTTTACTGCGAATGGGCCAACAACAAAATACATGCAAAATTTAATTATTTTCTAAATTCAATTAAAAAAAAACTAAAAGAGTCCGAGACTTCTGTCATTCACCTAAATTCATCATAAATATAGCCCCACCTGTAAAAAAATCGCTGCTGAGGGCACATATTTAATAATTACCGCGAGTTTTTATGAATATCCGAATACAAATTAGTTATCTATGTCTGCAGATTGCAGAAATTAATTAATTTGGGGAACATTTAAGTTGCGCAGAACATCTCAAGTCGACTCGTAGGTCACCAAAATTTAACTTTTTAAGAACAACTAAATCCATAACATTTGCAGTAGCTACCCCTTGGTGTTCCCTAGGTACTGATTATTTTTGATAATCGGTGGGAAATTCGAGCGGCGATTCTATTCTGTTATTAACAAACTTTTTTTACGGTATACTAAGATAATCCATGGCCTTATACAGTCAGCACCTGACTGTAGCGTTTGTATTTTTTCCACTCAAAACAACGTTAACACTGCACTTTTGGTTTGTTTTCATTCTTTATTTCCTTCGTTTTTTTCTTGTACACTTATATTATTGTGGGAATGATCTGGCAACGCTGAGTCAGATGGCGCAAGTTATAGTCGACGGAATGGCAACGACGTACATTCAATAAGAAGAAGAGTTCGAGTTGACGACGCGAAGAGAAAAGACGTAAACGAGCAAGGCTGACGCTCAAAAAAACGACAATCATATAAAAGGATAAAAAGATTAACTACGACGATATTAACATTAAACTAAAGTACTAACTAATTTTAAGGAACTACATTGAAGTATTTTGAAATAAAATCACTTAATTTAATATTAAAACAACCGTGAATTCATCACAACAACTGTGACTTGAACTTTAAACAAAACAGTTTATACCCATGTCCCACATAATTGGGGGCTCAACCTAAAGAAACCCAATAAAATAATTAAAAATAAAAAGTCGGTGTCAAAAGAATATAAATTTATAAACAAGTGAGCTAATAAGTTAAAAATTTCAAGAATAATTTCATCATATTGCGTTTGCAGCAACGTCAAGTATGTGGTGAACAATAGTTTTGTTAGATGCTTGTTTGATTAAATGAAGTGGATGTTTATTTATAGTAAAGATTTATTGCAATTAAGATTAAAGTTTTTTGAAAGTACAAAGCGGCACGTGTGGTGTGCTTGATAGATAGCGATGAAAGAGGAAGAAGTAGCGATGGTTACAAGGATATCGATAAATTATAATTTAAATAAATGTGATTGGCAAATTCAAAGGGTTGCCAGATCTCCATAGTACTCCCTCCTAGACTTTAAGTTGTGAAACGAACAGGAAGTCTAATAGTGCGGCGTGGTCTAGATGTCTGATGACGTAGAGATGACTTGATTTGATTTGGCGGTTGATCCATGTGTGTAGATGGTGTCTGTATTGGTTGTAGATGATTTTGTTGCTACTTCTGATGATGGTGCTGTTGATGATGATGCTGCTGCAGATGATGATGAATCATTGTGTAACTCAATAAATGCTGGTTTGAGCCGATCGATTGATACCGTGGTATTCCGACCGTTGATGAGAATATTGTAGAATTTGTTATGTTTTGATTTAACTTCATAAGGTCCATCGTAAGGCGGCTGTAATGATCCGCGCACTGTATCGTTGCGTATGAACATGTGTTGCTTCATTTAGCTGTTTATATACAAATGGCTTTGAAGTGTCGTGATGGGCTGTTTGTGTAGGGCGTATATCGTTCATCATTTCAGCGAGATGTTTTACAAATTCAGTTTGCGGTAAAACATTCTTTTCTATATGAAGAAATTGTCCTGGAAGTCGTAGTGTTGATCCATAGACAAGCTGTGCTGCTGTAGTTTGTATGTCAGGTTTGAATGCTGATCGTAATCCTAACAATATGATTGGTAGTTTGCTTGGCCAGTCAATTCTGTTTTGACACATTATGGCTGTTTTAAGAGTACGATGCCAGCGCTCAATGATTCCATTGGCTTGCGGGTGATATGCAGTAGTACGTATATGATTGATGCCGAGGAGCCGTGACAATTCGTTGAAAAGTCTTGATTCGAATTGTCTGCCTTGATCTGTGGTAATACGGGAAGGTACTCCAAAGCGGGATATCCAGACGTTGATGAGAGCTGCGGCTACTGTCTCTGCTTGCATGTCTTCAATTGGAACAGCTTCAGGCCACCGTGTGTAGCGGTCTATGACGGTGAGACAGTATCTAAATTGGCCAGATTGGGGTAAAGGTCCAATCAAGTCCAAATTGATGTGTTCGAAGCGATGTGCTGTCAATTGATAGTGTTGAAGTGGTGAATGAACATGGCGGGTTACTTTGCATCGTTGACAAGGAATGCAATGTTTGACGAAACTAGCCATTTCCTTGTGCATCGAAGGCCATATAAAACGTTGTTTGATGATCTTCATTGTAGATCTAATGCCTCCATGAGCGATATTGTGGAGTTTGCAGATGATTTTCTTCCTGAGTGGCTTTGGAATAAATGGTCGAGCTGTAGGAGTAGAAAAATCACATAAGATTGATGTTTCTGAATGTGGTAGTTTTACAGATTTGAGTTGCAGTGTTGAGTTGTTGTCTTCTAAAAGTTGTTTAAGCTCTGGGCAATCTTTTTGTGTTGACGCTATTTGCTCGTAGTCGATAATGTTGTTTTCGATTGCTGCTATGCGAGATAATGTGTCTGCTGTCGTGTTCTCAACTCCAGCGACGTGGAAGATGGTTGTTGTGAACTGACCAATGAAGTCCAATTGGCGGAGTTGTCTGGGTGATGCCTTGTCCGGCCTTTGAGTGAAAACGTATATGAGCGGTTTGTGATCAGTGCGGACATGAAATGATTTGCCTTCTAACATAAAGCGAAAATGCTTGATGCTGAGATAGATGGCGAGAAGTTCGCGATCATACGTGCTGTATTTGCGCTGAGCGTCTGTTAGCTTTACACTGAAAAATCCCATTGGCTGGTATTCATTATTCACGATTTGGTGAAGAACTGCTCCGACTGCTGTATCACTAGCGTCTGTGCTTAGCGAAAGTGTTGCATCTGGAGATGGGTGAACCAGGAGGGTTGCTGTTGCGAGAGAATGCTTGCACTGTTGGAAATGTTGTATGTTTTCATCTGTCCAGTTGATTGGAGAAGAATCGTTCTTCTTATTGCCTGGAATTAACTGCAACAACGGGGCTTGATGTTCCAGTGCTTTGGGCTGGAATCGTCTGTAGAAGTTGATCATTGCCAGAAAGCGTCGAAGTTCCTTTACAACTTTGGGTAATGGAAAATCAACAATTGCTTTGACTTTGTCTGGTAGAGGTTTGATGCCATGAGAGTCGACATGATGTCCTAAAAATTCGATGGAATTTTGTCCGAAGGCACATTTGCTTGCGTTTATTGTGAGGTGGTAACGTTGAAGTCGTTCAAAAACTTGGCGAAGATGAATTTCATGTTGTTCAGCGTTACTTGATGCTACGGCGATGTCATCTAAATATACAAAAACCAAGTCGATATCTCTGAAGGCGACGTCCATATAGCGTTGAAACGTCTGTGCTGCGTTGCACAAGCCAAATGTCATATGCGTGAATTCGTATAAGCCAAAAGGGGTAGTTATAGCTGTTTTTGGAATGTCACGTGGTTCAATTGGAATCTGGTGATATGCGCGATTGAGATCAATTTTGGAAAATATTTTCTTACCATAGAAAATATGTGTGCAATCCTGAATGTGCGGCAGAGGGTACCGATCAGGAATCGTTTGTGCATTGAGAGCTCTATAGTCGCCACATGGCCGCCATTCGCCTGTTGCTTTACGGACCATGTGTAAGGGTGATGCATATGGGCTTTTTGAAGGACGACATACTCCGATTTTTAGAAGATATCCAAACTCTGACTTTGCTGCTGTCAGCTTATCAGGAGTAAGACGACGAGGTTTTGAAAATGTGGGTGCTCCTTTGGTGTCAATGCAGTGTGTGACATCAGATGTGGTTGGTTTGGGTGTTGTATGATCCAGTTGAGTGATGGATTTGAATTTTTCCAAAATTTTAGAAAATTTGCATGCTGAGTTGAATGTTTTAATTGCGAATGAAGATTGAAGGCTGCAAATAACATTACGTGCTAGCAATGTTTGAGCGTCAATCAATTTTTGACGTTTAATATCAACAAGCAGATTGTAGTGTTGTAAGAAATCCGATCCGATGATTGGTGTACGGACATCTGCGATGATAAAGTTCCATGAAAATGAACGACGTAACCCTAAGTCCAAGGTTAAACGTGTTGTACCATAGGATTTTATTATACTGCCATTTGCTGCGAAAAGAGGATTTTCGTTGGATGATGCGATGCGTTTGTTTATGGTTGAAACTGGTATAACGGATACGTGTGCACCTGTGTCAATAAGAAAATTTTTTCCTGTTTTTGAATCCAGTATAAAAAGTCGGTTGTATGTGGAAACGCTGTTTATTGTTATCCGATGTTTTGATGTATGTGGTAAGGCTATATCGGATTGACTATCGAAGTTGCCTTTATGATCTTCGACAGCTGGATTTAGTTTTTTGAATTGGTGTTGAATGAGCAGGGCTCCTGACAGTTTTGTGCTTTGTCGCCATACTTGGTGTGATACCAACAATTTTTGTTGTTGTTGTTGGGCTGTGGGGTGTTGTTGCGACTGTTGCTTTGGAATCTACTATTGCTGCGAGAGCGTCGATTATTGTTGTTGCTTAGAACTTGTCCGAGCTTGCTGTTGATTTGCTGAAATAATTTTTCTTGAGCATCCAAACGTTTTTCTATGTTGCTGAAACGATCGTCTATAGGATTTGGATTGTTGGTGTTGTTGCGTGATATGGCTGAAATATTGTCACTCGATGTAAAAGTGAGTGAGTCCATGACAGCATCTGCGGCTGTTGAAAGTTGGGATAGTGTTGTATCCGGGGCACTTTCGAGCATTCCTACAATGACGGCACGAGCTTGAGGTGGAAGGCGCTTGATCCAGTAGCGACGGACAACTGATTCGTCGTTGGTGGCATTTGTCCGTTGTAGCTGACTGAGTAAATGACTTGGGCGTCCATCACCGAGTTGAATTCCAGATGCGAGCTTTTCAAGGCGAACCATTGCCGATTCTGCGAATTTGCCTAGTATAGGCTGCTTAAGTGTAGTGTACGGATTTGTTTCCGGTTCGTTTTGGATAAGATCGTGGACTTGCTCCAGATATTTAGGATCTGCGTACGCTATGACTGCTGCGTACTTCTCATGCTCTTTCCGAGAACCGATGCCTTGCAATAGAAACCAGTTTTCCAATTTGGTGAAAAACATATCTATGTTTGTGATTGTGTGAAGTTGTGGAAACGGCATCTGTCTAGTAATTGTGTTTAGATTTGATCCACTTGGTTTGAATTATTTTGTGCATCAGCGAAACTATCGTTCTCCATCTTATAAGAATGTTGTGTGTGCTTAGTATGATGAAACACGTGTAAATTCTGATTGCGTCAGAAAATTATGACGAAATTATGTTGATGTGCGAATTTGATAGTCGAGGATCACCAATTGTAGTGAACCTGTGGTTTTTTAGTGCGTGTTTGAAATCAGGGGTCACCTATTGTGGTGACTTGCAGTGTGTGCGTGTGTGAAAGTCAGGGGTCACCTATTGTGGTGACTTGCAGTGTGTGCGTGTGTGAAAGTCAGGGGTCACCAATTGTGGTGAACAATAGTTTTGTTAGATGCTTGTTTGATTAAATGAAGTGGATGTTTATTTATAGTAAAGATTTATTGCAATTAAGATAAAAGTTTTTTGAAAGTACAAAGCGGCACGTGTGGTGTGCTTGATAGATAGCGATGAAAGAGGAAGAAGTAGCGATGGTGACAAGGATATCGATAAATTATAATTTAAATAAATGTGATTGGCAAATTCAAAGGGTTGCCAGATCTCCATAAGTATAACGGAAGAAAAGAGAAACAGAAAACGCATGTACAAAACGCATACACGGCAAGGCGGCAATAGACCGGTCGATCCTTTTATACACGGCAAGGCGGCAATAGACGGGTCGATCCTTTTATACACGGCAAGGCGGCAATAGACGGGTCGATCCTTTTATACACGGCAAGGCGGCAATAGACGGGTCGATCCTTTTATACACGGCAAAGCGGCAATAGAAGGGTCGATCCTTTTATACACGGCAAGGCGACAATAGACGGGTCGATCCTTTTATACACGGCAAAGTGGCAATAGAAGGGTCGATCCTTTTATACACGGCAAGGCGGCAATAGACGGGTCGATCCTTTTATACACGCAAGGCGGCAATAGACGGGTCGATCCTTTTATACACGGCAAGGCGGCAATAGACGGGTCGATCCTTTTATACACGGCAAAGCGGCAATAGACGGGTCGATCCTTTTATACACGGCAAGGCGGCAATAGACGGGTCGATCCTTTTATACACGGCAAGGCGGCAATAGACGGGTCGATCCTTTTTATACACGGCAAGGAAGCAACACTTTGGTTTTAGTTTTAGTAGTAGAGGGCGACGATTTAGAATAGTAGCAAGTTAAAGCCTATCAAAAATAGCCAAAATATAAATATTTAAAACTAAAAAAAAAACTCTTTGCTCCTGGTTGTTTTAGCGAACGAAAAAAAAATATAAAAATAAAAAGGAATTGATTTTCATGTTATTTGGTATCGATAAAAAAAAAATTGTTTCATTGCCAACATAGTAGGGGTGGATTGCTTTCCCGTGGAAAGATGACTAGGCAAAATTACCGCGTCATTTGGGCTTGAAAAAGGCGCCAAAAAGGTCAAGCCCTGGCTCTGCTTACTACCCACTCATTCCTTATACCGGACAGATCGTTCTGCGGAACCAAAAGTACGAGCAAGCCTGAGCAGCCTTCATCAAAAATTATTACTATATATATTTTCATATATATATATATATCAGGTAATTATATATAGGAGTTTTTCCAGTTGCAAGCAATACCATGAGAAGTGGAGGTTTCCTCATTATTCCCCTCTTCTTTTCTCTATATCTAGCGCTAGTTGCTGAGTTTGCAAGATTGACTTGCAAACAGCTGTTCTTTGCAAGAATTTACATTACACCTCTCTCCGCTTCAAACAACAAGATCTCAGTTGTTTCGAGAGACGCGGGGCGGGCAGAAGCCCAGCTGGCCGGGCTGTAGGCGAATCATATTTTTTTTGTGTGTGGAGCTTAGCTGGCTGAAATCTTTGACCGCCAATGCTGATGCAAGTTTAAGTGGAGTGCAGTGACTTGCCTTATAGAATAAGAAAGAGATGTCGGCAGTAGAGGCAGAAAGTGCGTAAAGCGCAAGGTGCAAGGCTACGGAAAGTGCGTACAGCGCAAGGTGCAAGACAACCGAAAGAGAAGCGACCTTTGCTCCCCGCTATCTATGATATTCCCAAGTTGCCAAATTCGTATATTTTTTTTGTATTATTTTTTTTCATTATGTTATTTTAATTGATTGCTAAGTTGAAGTACAGTTAACTCAAAAAAGAATTATAATTGTGAGAGAATGAGAATGGAGTGAAAATTAATCAAAAGAAAAACAAAACGAAATATAAATAATTAAACATAATAAAAGTTTTGCGAAAATAATGAAATAAAACAGAAACTAATCTGAAGATAATCAAATAAGCAGCAAAAGTGTAAAATAAGACATAAAGTGTGCAGAAAAGGCATGGTTTGACCCACTGTCCAACCGTTGCAGAATCCAAAAGTCTCTTTTGCAGCATCTTCGCCGAAAGCGCTTTCGTCGATGGACAGCGGCAAACGGGGTAAGTGACCGATATTTTTATTAAAAGCTTACACCGAACAGACGAATCTAACGCATAAAGCACGCGCGAAGCTACTCACACTTTGATCGTTCTCTTGACCGGCGCGCTCTTAGAGAGAGAAAGAACAAAATAATACGAAATGCTCTCTTGAGTGAGTCTTCAGTCTTCTTCTTGCGTTCAGTTATTTTTCACGTCTATCGTTATTCGCGATTTTGCGTTTGGTTGCTCATTTGTTAGTATTCTCTAGTATGAGAACACTGAATACCCTTACTTAAACATAGAATGAATAAAAAATAAACTTTAAACTATTATATTATATATATTGTAAGGTAGCGTTCTAGGGCTGAGGTGGGCTCAGTCACGCCAGGGCTACCGTTACAAGTAATTTGTATTGGTGCTGAGACCCTGGACGAGGGGGCGGTAAATATTTGGGTGCCGAGAGGGGAAAGACAAGGTTTTTCAAGCGGCGGGGCCGACTTGCAGGTGAGGTGCAGAGCGGGGTGGTCCGTCAGCAGCCAGTAACAGGGAAAATACCGCATACCTAGTGTTCTCTTTACAGTTTGAGAGTCTCAGGGCCGGGATGTTGACCGTCAGCTCTGAGACTTTCGCCCTGCGACTGTACTAGAAGCTTCACTGTATGCGATGGGTGTTGACCGTCGTCGCACCAGTGAAACTTCAGTACAGTGAGAACACACAGACGTGCGTTACTCCCCTGCACCGATATCGCTGACTTTTCACACCTACACACACTTACACACACCTACATACTGCCTATATACACATGCACATACTCACACATATACGCACACCTATATGCACACCCCAAAGAAACACTAATACTTAAAATAAACATGTAAAAACAAACCCACAGTCCATACTTTAACTATCCACGGTTGGCGACTCAAAAATGTCACCCTGTATGCGAGCGCCTCCAGCTTGAGTGGTTTTTGCCTCTCACAGCTGGGGCTCTCGCACCAAGTACCGTGGCCTTTTTAGGCCATGGATTTTAAAAAAATACAAACGCTACAGTCAGGTGGTGACTGTATAAGGCCATGGATTATCATAGTATACCGTAAAAAAGTTTGTAAATAACAGAATAGAATCGCAGCTCGAATTTTCCACCGATTATCAAAAATAATCAGTACCTAGGGAACACCAAGGGGAAGTTACAGCACATGTAATGGATTTAGTTGTTCTTAAAAAGTTAAATTTTGGTGACCTACGAGTCGACTTGAGATGTTCTGCGCAACTTAAATGTTCCCCAAATTAATTAATTTCTGCAATCTGCAGTCATAGAAAGATTCTATCTGTCTAGCTTATTTATTTTCGGATATATATAAAAACTCGCAATGAAAATTGCGCTTTATTTGGATTAATATTAAAAAATTTGGCGGAGATCAATTTTATACAGTGTTCGACGACACGCGCAATTTGAATTAACGAACAGAAGAAGAAGAACGCATAGACAAAGCAGATGCGAAGTGTCGCAACCATTAGACTGAGCGAGAGAGCAATAGGTATAAGTATGCATTTCTAGCGTGTACCAAAATGCTTCTTGTTGATTTTTTGGCACGATCTGGAGTTGTTCAGTGGCTGAGTGGATCATGTCTCGGACTGTAATAAGGCCAATAATGTTGACCTGGCCGTTTTTCGGGGTTCGATTGCGCTACCACGATCTCTGGCATATGAAATTTTTTGTTTTTCATTATTTGTCATTACAGTATTAGGTTAGGTTATATCGGCAGACCCTCAAGGGGGGGCCTCACATAGATCAGTATGATCCTTAGTGTTGCCGGATAAGTGATGGAGGCTGTTAATCTGTTAAATGACTTAATTATCCCAGTCTAGTATGCTGGTCAGTTTGGCAAAAGCCAGGAGTTTTTGGGGTGCCAGACCCGCTGCTTCTTCCAGTGATGCAAGCAGGGGGCTTCCAAGGCATTTCGCTCTCGAGGTCATGAGTGCGGGGCAGTCGCAGATGAGGTGCTCCAGAGTTTCTTTTACTTCTGGTACCCTGCATTTCCTGCATTCGTCGTTATCGGTGATGCCCAACTTCTTTGCATGCGTTGCGGTCAGGCAGTGACCCGTGAGTATACCCATCATTATTCTACAGTCTCTTCTCGGGAGCTGAATGATATATTGGGTCAGTTTCGCATTTGAATAATTGCACATAGTGCGGGCTATCTTGCAATTTGTTGTGCTGTGCCACCTTCTTCTTGCTGTTGATGCAGCGCTTTCTTCGAAGCTGTGGCCTATAGATCGTAGCGGTATCTTCAGGTCTTCAACTGCCAGTTGTCTAGATTCGGCACCTTCCTTTGCTAGCCTATCTGCCATCTCGTTTCCGTCGATGCCCTGGTGGCTGGGAACCCAAAAGATGCGCACCTTCGAGCGGTTGCTTAATGCATCTAATGCTTCTCTGCTTGCCAGTACACTTTTGGAGCTGATGACATAGGATTGCATGGATTTGATAGCCGCCTGACTGTCGACAAAGATGCTGACCTGATTCTTGTTGAGTTTTGTCGCAAGTTCTGCAGCCTTCTTTATAGCGAAGACCTCCGCTTGGAAGATGCTGCAGTAGTCCGGCAACTTGTACGACACTTGAATGAGCGGATCTGCACAGTAGACCGCGGCGCCCACGCCGGTTTCCATTTTAGATCCGTCTGTGAATAGCTTTGTTGCGTTTTCGTCCATGCCGATTTTCCAATCTTCATGTCCCATTAGAGCGGGCGTTCCTGGGAAGTTGTTTATTGGGGTCACATAGTCCGTGCTATTGAGTGACTCTCCTCCTACTTCACTGTGCCCATAATTTGCGAGGGCCATATTTCCTGTAGCACAAAGACGTTGCGCGGTCTTTTGTGCTAGTAGTTTGGCCTGTATGTCGATGGGGAGAACTCCAAGTATCACTTCCAAGGCCTTTGTTGGAGTAGATCTCAGTGCCCCAGTAATGCACATCAGTGCACGTCTTTGTACCCTTTCCATTATTAGGAGGTATGTGGATTTCTTGGTGGCCTTCCACCATACTAGGACACCGTAGAGTAGTATTGGACGAACAATTGAGATGAAGATCCAGTGCATCAGTTTGGGAGACAAGCCCCACGTGCTACTTAGCATCTTTTGCGATGCATATTGTGGCTTTCTTTACCCTTTCCTCGACATTGGTTTTCCAGCTCAACTTGCTGTCCAGGACTATTCCTAGATACTTCACGCTCTTTTTTGGCTCGAGCATGGCACCGTTTAGAGATGGCGGAGTCCATTGCGGTATCTTGTATCTCTTGGTAAAGAGAATTAGATCCGTCTTGTCCGCATTGATACTGAGTCCGACATCCATAGCCCACTTCAGTACTTCTTTAAGCGTGCTGTCCATGACGGAGCTGATCGTCGTTGGACATTTGCCCACGATAATTATGGCTATGTCATCTGCATAGGCGGTTATCTTTGGGGCTTTCCGTTTGAATTTCTTTAAGATGTTGTTTACCACTAAGTTCCACAGCAGCGGCGACAACACTCCGCCTTGTGGCGTGCCTCTGTGCGCCGCCTTGGTTGTGGTGGTGGTTCCCCATTCGGCTCTTACTCTTCTGCAGCTCAATAGATTTCCTATCCAAGAGTTTACAGCCTCGTGGGTTTCCGTAGCTCTCAGGCTCCGCATGATCGCTTCCGTAGATACATTGTTGAATGCACCTGAGATGTCCAGGAACGCTCCTAAGGCAAATTCCTTGTGGTGTAGGGCCTTTTCGATGGTGGCCACTAGAGAGTGTAACGCTGTTTCCACCGATTTTCCCTTTGTGTAGGCGTGTTGGTTGGATTCTACGAGTCGGTTCATGCCTCCTCTTATGTGTAGATCCAGAAGTTTTTCGAGGGTTTTAAGCAGGAAAGAGGTGAGACTTATCGGTCTGTAATCTTTCGGTTGCATGTGACTGCATTTTCCTGCTTTCGGCAGGAACACAACACGTGCTGTCCTCCAGGGTACAGGTATATATCCCAGCCTCAGACATGCTTTGAATATTGATTCCAGCCATGGAGTGACCTTTTCTTTGGTCTTCTGCAGCATGGCTGGTATTATACCATCTAGCCCAGGGGATTTGTAGCTCTCAAAGGAGTCTATGACCCACTGAATTTTGTGTGGTGTGATTATATTCCCAGGTACATCGGACACTGGGTGCGTGTGCACTGATTGTCGTGAATCGAGTGCATCTGTGCATCCGGGGAAGTGCTCGCTTAGAAGGGCATTAGTCGCTTCCCTACTGCTACTCGTCCATTGGCCATCGCTAGTTCTTAGTTGGCTCTGAATTGCCGGTTGGCTCGACAGAAGCTTCCTAAGTCTGGCGGTTTCCGTGACCTTCTCAATGCCAGAGCAGAAGGATCTCCATGAGTTTCTCTTGGCTGTCTGGACCTTTTTCTTAAAGTCACGGAGCCTTATCTTGTATTCGTCCCATACAATATCTTCGTTTGCTTGTTTAGCTATTTTGAAGATTTCTTGTAGGTCGGTGCGTTGTGCCTTCAATTGTGGGTTCCACCAGGGTGGCCTGTGTTTCCTTCTTGTTATTGAGGTCTTGCACGCTGCGTTGAAAGCTGAGGTTAGGTGATGACAGAGAGTCTTCACGGACTTCTCAATGTCCACCGTTGATGAGATTGTTATTGGGGATGGGAGTGTCCTTGTCACTTTTGTCTTAAACATATCCCAGTTGGTGTTCCTGGGATTTTTGTAAAGACTTTTTGTCACTTTGCACTCAAATTGAACTTCGAACTGGATATACCTATGGTCAGAGAAGGAGGGTTTGCTGAGGACCCTCCATTCCGTGACTTCGGTATTTGTTCCAGACGCGAGTGTTAGATCTATGACGCTAGATGAGGTGGGACCTACGTAGGTAGGTTCCTCTCCCCTGTTAGCGATCTTAATATTATATTTTAGAATGAAGTCTAAGAGTGACTCACCTCTATTGTTCACATCTCTGCAGCCCCATAGGGTGTGATGAGCGTTGGCGTCAGCGCCTATCACCAGGGGTTGCCTCTTCTGGCTCACCTCCTGGATCAGACGCTCCGTCTCCTCTGTCGGCGATTCCCTATCATGCGCTAGATAGCAGGACGCCATCAGGAGTGGTTCGTCTCTGCATCCCTCTAGCACTATCACCGTGATGTCGTCTGTACTGTAATTAGACATAAGATAAGCATAGATGCCTTTTCTTACCAGAATTGCAGTTCTAGCTTTACTTACGGTGGTCTGGTAGAAGATGGAGTAGTTGCTAGACCCTAGCCCAGCGATCTTGTTACCCGACGCGATCCAGGGTTCCTGGACTAGGGCCACGTCGACGGACTCCTCCTCCAGGGTCAAGAGGAGCTCCGCCGACGCCAACTTGCTCTTATGGAGGTTTAGCTGAAGGATCCGTAGCTTCATGGCTATTTTCGGATACCTTCTGCTTGGATGGGTTGGCTATGATAGTCAGGTCACCATCCTCCTCCATTTCGTCCTCTATGTCGAGGCTGTTTGCGGCGTCGGTCAAGGCTTCAAGGTCCTTTTCCACCTCGCCGGCCTCCAGTGTGTTGGCATTAGTGTCGTTTGGGTGGCGTTTTTTGAGTCGTAGGTACACGTTTCCTACTCCCCACGCCATCTTCCCAAACCTTGAGTATAGCAGATCCTCGGCCTCCTTGTTGATCTGGAGGACCATCTGTTGGCCATTGCCTTCCGGCTTGCCAACGTGTAGTACCGTCCAGTCAGCGGTAGGCACGTCTGGATTCTGCCATCTGAGCAGCTTGAGCGCCTGTTCCTTAGGTACGACCCTCGGGAAGAGTACTTTCGCTTTTGGTACTGACGGAATGCAGGTTCTGTTAACTACCTCCAGCTTGGCACCCTCCCAGGGGGCGTCCATCTTGGACACAGTTTCGGTGACCCACTTCAGGGTGAGGTCATCCTTGCAGCTCAATATCTTCACCCCATTAAGCCACCCCGCTCCATCGAAGGTGGTAGGCTGAGACTCTGGCTCCTCCATTCGTTTGAATAGGGCGTCCAGCAGCCTCAGCTCTACCATCTTCCACTTCTCGGGTGTTATCTTGCCGTGGGGGTTACTGCGGTCGATGAGCGCGACGACTAGGTGCCGACGCGCCACATCGCTCACCGTCTCCCTTTTCGGCAGTGACTTTTTGGGGGGTTTTTGGCGCGGCCGCTTGCTCACGGGCACGTCCGCCTTGTCTTGGTCTTCAGAACGCTGCCTTTTGGTAAGCAGCAGCTCCTCGACCTTGTTGGCGTATTGGCTTGAGGTAGCCTTCATCGCCATTTTGCCCTCGAAGTGTTTTCGACCCTCCTCGATCTTATCTTCGGCCCACTCCAGCTTTTTTCTCTCCTCAGGGGTGAGTTTGTTGCTGCCAGCGAGCCGAGATTTGATCTTCAGGGCTGCTTTATACTGGGCTTTGGCTCTCAAGCCCTCCTTTGTCTTCCTGGGCCCTTCCCTACTAGGGGAGTTGGAACCCTTGACTGGGGAGCGCAAGAGGCTTTCTTCCGCCTCAGCACTTATACCGTTGCCTTGAGGGTCGCTGTCCGAGTCTGCATGGACTCTGGTACCGCGCCACATCTTGGCATTCTTTGATGTTGAGGCAGTAGTAGTACAACTGTCCTGGCCTGCTCCCACCAGTTCAGAGGTGTGACCGCTGGCGACACGTAGAGGGGTGTTCACCCCCCCGTGCCAACCGGTGGTAGCAGTCACGCCTTCCACCGACGTTTGGGCTGACATCCCAGCCCGAGTTGTTCCATTCGAGGACTCCATCGACTCTTCATGGTTGGTTAATTTTATTCTTGGGAACCACCCCATAGCATTTTAGGCCTATCTGCCAGGCACCTCTGACCATGGCTCCGGACACCACAGCACCAGACTTTGATGGTCCGTATGTTGTTGCGTCCTAGCCTCAGCTGGGCCGTGTATTGGCCCGAGCAACAGGACAGTGTCTGAATCTGAAGTTTGAATCAATACACAGCCCATTGCCCAGCCGGCACCCTCGTGGAGGGTTCAGTCAGAGGATTTGCGCCAACCATTACAGTATTTTAAAAGCTTAAAACATTTAAAAGGGGCTTTTTTAAGTTTTTGGTACGCAATATATGTAATTAGAACTTAGTGTTCTTTCGTTGGTACACAACAGCAACTCCAAATCTAATTGTATTGTACATATGTATGTACATACATGCGTGCAATAATGTGTGTTGAAGTGGGATGCCAATACATACATGTGGATATGCAGACATGTATGTATGGGCGTCCCACTCGCACATTCACAACTGCATTGAAGAACGCATTGTTTACTTTTGGCTCGCATCTTTTTGATGCGTGCTAAATATAATAAAACTAGTAAACTTTATTTATAAATAATTAATATTATTTGTAACTATTATAATTTTATTTTATATAAAACAAAATGAGGAACAACTATTTTTTATTGAAATTTAATGAAATAATTTAATTTGTTTGAGGCTGCTATATTACAGCCCGCTTGACTGCAACTTTTCTTTTAGTTTATTAGAATAAAATAAATAAACAAAATAAAATAATAAAATAAATAATAAATGGATAATTCATAATTCACACCCGCCTCAACCGGGAGTTGAACACACGCCACTCTCTCACAGTCAATTTACACGTATTGCCGTTTTAGCGTTGAAATTTTTCGCTTTGAGTGCCTCAATTATTTCAGTAGGCGGCACCGTGGATTCGAAACCTTTTAGTACAACTTGCAGTCCCTTGCAACTTTTTAGTTGATAAGTGTAGTAATTTTTTTTGGCTTCGTCCAAGTATTTACTCGTAGTTACAATGCGGTGATCCGATTTTGTTTTTATCTGCAATTTCATGTTGTATATTATTTTAATAATTTGAATTATTATTACTATTATTTAAATGAAATATAATTTCCTTTAATGTATATATTTTATTTATTTAAATATTTTAGCTGAGTTATTAGTCGCATTCGGCTGGACGCTTGAGTTCTTTGGGTTTTCACTCACCCGAGATCACACATTCACGCTCATTGAGCATTTGCTTTACATGCATTTGCATGTAAGTTAATGTTGATCAGAAAGCTCTTGAGTGTAACTGTATATACGTATGTATGTATTGTCTGAGCGGGAGAGCTCGAATCACAAGCACAAGAAAAAGAGAGAAAAAGAAAAGGATAGTATGTATGCAATCAATGCTTATTGACTGGAGCTACTGCTCTTATGCACAGGTGCTTATGGGGAGAGGGAGTCACTCACACTATTATAGCGCCATAAAGAGAGCGAGATTTTTGCTTCATATGGCAATGCTGTTTTTTTACGACACTTTTAATAAATATTTAAACACTATTTATTAAATTATTAACATTGCCCGGTCATGTTTTTCACTATTCACTTATTCAGCTTTCGTTACTGAACATTTTGACACTAATTTAGGCAATTAATTCGGCCTATTGAGCTCGGAATTGAATTATTTTTCTTGCTTGTGATCAATTTTCTTGCTTGTGATCAACTGATAACGAGTTCGCCACGCCGACAGTCGACCGCACAGAGCCACAACAATGAAGTTGTGGTTGTGGGGGGGGGGAAGCCGGACGGTGGTTCCTATTTAATTGTTGATGGCAAGCATCTTTCAATTCGTATTAACTGCTTTACAGCAGGGCCCTAACTTAAAACTAATACAATTGTATCTAAATTAATTAAATCTATGGCGAGAAAGCCGCATCCTCAAAGATGGAGATATAAGGGGTACAAACTCAGTGTATTTGCCTGTCACGTAGAGCCTAAGGAAGGCTTTGCTTTGCAAAGCCCCTTGACACTACGCGAGAGTGCACATTCTAGCTGTCCACCCTCATATTCCAGGAGGATGTGGCAAATTCGCATAGTGCGGCGTTGGCTGGTCAGCAAAGCTGACTGTAGGAGTCCTCCGCATGTTGTGGCAAGGCGTTCCAGGGTTGATGAATGATGAATCCAGCGAGAGTGAAGTAGGCCGCAGGTGGCTCTGCTGGCATTCCGAGTGGTAGACAATGTCTGCTGATGACGATGATCATCCAGGTAGTGTAGAGTTGATGCCTCAGCTGGATTGTCGGCCGCAGGTGGCTCTGCTGGCAATCCCGAGTTGACGACCTTAGGCTTCTGGTGGTCCAGTCAATATGTGCTGCGTCTGCTGAAGAAAAAAAAGAGGAAGAGGTGTCCCAGAGCGCAAGATGCAGGTAGCAATTATTGGAAAGGAGCAGGGAGATTGTATGTTGGAATTGATACCTGAGATTGGGATCTTATTGAGATCTTGCAGTGTGTGACTGCGAGATTTCAGAAAAAAATAAAAAAAAAATTTTTTTAAAAAAAGTTTAAAAAAATTTTGTGTTTTTATTTTTTTTTTTGGGTAGGGGGGTTTTTTTTTGTTTTTTTTTATTTAATTTTTTTTTTTAAAAAAAAAAAAAAAAAAAAATTATTTGTTCTTAGCGGGCTATTGATATTATTTATTGTATTTGAGCTGAACTATTGGTTCAGCATAATGACAGTAGTGTATGAGTTATTTAATGGTGCATAATATTTTATTTATTATTATATTTGAGCTGGATTATTAGTTCAGCGTGATGACAGAAGATGGAATATAATTTCATTAAGTAGTGTCTGTTTATTATTAAGTATTATACTATGAGTTTTATTGTTCAGTGTAATGACTGTGATGAACGGACAAACAGGGACAAATTATCACCTACACAATTCTAGCTAATTCCCTATAGAAGGCTACGAGCGAAATAGAGGGTGGCACGGACAGAGTCTTATAACTACATTAAACTTATAAATCAATATTAAAACTAAAATTTAAACTTATAAATATATTAAAACTAAACATTAAACTTATAAATAAATATTAAAACTAAAATTTCTTAAAAGAATATTAATCTAAATTAAATCTAGGCATCAGGAATCTGTAAGAAAAAATTAAATTAATTAGTAATATAATTTGGGCAACTTTGCATACTTACGGGGATTTTAGTTGGAGAAGAATGTAGGAGATGATACTCTCAAGTTTGTCTACTTAGTGTTGGAACTTGTCCGAAAGAGAAAAGGGGGCAAGGAGGAGAATAAGTATGGCGATTTACTAGATTTTGCTAGATCATCGCAGTCATACATTCTCCTCCGCGAAGACTGGGTGCCTGTGTCTGGAAAGAAACGCAAAAAAACGAAAAAAAAAAAGGAAAAGTGTTAGTGACCAAGAAAAAATCTTGAAGTAAGTTGAACAAAATAATTTATGCACTTCCGGATAGTAATTACCTGTTTGGTCAGGATTCTTATATAGCCTGAGGCGCAGTGCATCTTACCTGCAACAGCATCTTGGGCAAAGCAGAGTTGGCGCGCTAGCAGCCTAGTGCTAGTCGGGCGCGGAGTCCTACGTCGGAGCATAGTTTGCGAACGCTGGAAACGAAAAAATAAGGAAGAGCGATGAGGATAAAAATTCAACATATATAAAAGAATTGAAAAATATTTACTCGTGAAGGCTCTCTTAATGAGATACTCCACCAGACACATAATAGCATACACCGA
The DNA here is from genome assembly GCA_018904165.1 of Zaprionus camerounensis. Lineage (NCBI taxonomy): Eukaryota > Metazoa > Arthropoda > Insecta > Diptera > Drosophilidae > Zaprionus > Zaprionus camerounensis. The sequence continues at coordinate 41,445 of JAEIFS010000470.1, forward strand.
GGGCCCAGGCAAAGAAAATCTGTTTAAAGAAAAGCAATTTAATAAGGAAAGAAAAGAAGAAAAGAAAACGCACCATTAACAAAAAACCGGGAAGTTGGGCAACAGCTTACGGCCGTTTTGCAGCAGTTCGGCAGTGGCAGAGCTTGCGGGCGTTTTGCAGCAGTTTGGCGACCGTTCGAGTTGCAGTTCTGGAAATAATTTGGCAGCAATTTAATTGAGATTTGAAAACTTTTATCGGGCGGCTATTAGTTAAATTACAAACAAAAAAATCTGAGTGATCGTGAGACTAGGCAAATTAAATAAGAATAGCGCTTTATTATCTTATTCTAGGGAAAGGAAAACTGTCTTAGTTGCCATTTTCTTTTATTTTTTTCGAATATTGCTTGTTTTTCTGCCTCTGGTGTATGTATGTGTATAAAATAAACTTTAAACTAACATTTAGCAACCAACGATCTATTGGGCCCAACGGAGAACTGGGGGTAAGTGTACTCAACTTTATTTTATTTACAACTACACCGTTTATGAGGAAATCTCACGATAACAGAAAAAAAGAACAAAAACAAATACAAAAGAAAAAAGTATATATAAAAAGAAAAAAGAACCAAGAAAACTAAGCAAGCAATAACAAATTTATTTGATCAATCCAAAGAAAAGTAAAAAAAAAAGGTAAACAACAAACAGCTGATTGTATGGCATTGATCGTGGCATACTAAGACCCTTTTCTATGGTTCCTTAAATTGTTTAGGTACTTACCTGAGATATGTCGGTATAAACTGGCACTAAAAGAAATCACACCCGATAAAAAAAATAGCACTCGCGCCGCGCAAATGGTAATTACGGAAATTTAAGGCGGTAATTGCTTATTGTTTACCAATTCAAACACATTTGAGATGCGACTGGCTCGATAGGTTTTTGGGGTAATTTATCGAATATTTAGTTAGCGGCGCAATGGGCAAAGGCAAAAATTTGGGAAATAAGGTGTATTTATATATTTAGTATATTAATAAGAGAAATCATATCTGCATAGGTTTATAAAAAAAAACTGTATTATATTCTTTATTAACGTATTAGGATCATATGCATAAGTAAGAACATAAACATGAAGCCTTTTAGTAATATAATATGTATCTATTTTATTGAAAAAAAAATGAATAATTATATGGATTTGTCAAATGGAAAACTAAACTAAATTTATAATGATTTCTGAAGGTTGATGAAAGGGTAATGTTAGGTCAGGGAGTCTTCAAATTAATGCTAAAAAGGACTCATAGGTAGGGTGGGTAAAGACGCGGGACTACACCAACACCAGTAGTGTCCCCGATGTGCGCCCCGTAGAATGGTAGTGGTTCTTTTCATGCTTTCTCCTCTCGTAAATTCTATCTCTTTTTTTTGTTCTTTTACTTTTCTTTCTCATCTCTAATTTCTGACGAGACATAGTGGCAAAGATTCTTTTATTTCTATTCTGTGTGTCTTTCCTCATACAAGGGCTAGGAAGTTCTCCAAAAGAACCCCCCCACAGGCTGTTTTTGCTAGCCGCAAAAGAATCAAAGGGGAGGGCGGCCTAGCCAAAGATAGGAGCAATATCCAGATGTACAACATCTAGGAAATATAAATCCCATTCCGAGGTTGGACATAACAAATTGGCGCCCAAAACGTGGGGCGAAGGCAGCTTAAAAACGCATGATGCGAAGAAAAGTGTCAAAAAAATTATAAAGGGTAAAATGCGTAGAAGCTACTGAAAGCCTCTAGATAGAAAATAATATTGCGAGTAATAGCAGCTGGAAATCGAATTTAGGCAAGTCCTAAATATCGACCACTGAATCTAAGACTCGGCATAAAATAATAATAGTAACAAAATACAGCAAGGCAAGGGAAAAAGCGTTAAAGAAAAATGTACTCTTGGAAAAATAATATTTGGCATAGCAAAATATTATCCTCGAGTATATGAGCGACTCTTGAGACTTGACTGTTTTCTTTTCACTATATTTCTTTCTATTTCTTAACTTCTTCAACACTATCTAAACTGCGGGGTAAAGCGCACAACCTACGTTACCCTAGAGTCAACTGGAAGAAATCAAATTTATGAAAAAAAAAAAAAATAAATAAATAAATTATAACTTAAACAATTAAAAAAATAAATAAATTGGAAAAACAAAAACGAATCAACAAAAAGACTAAAAATGACAACAATACGTAGCACAGAAAACTTGGCCGCAGAAAATGCAAACAGGCAAGTAATAAAATGCGAAATCTGCGTAGAGCCATTATGGGAACCCGGCTCAGCAGAACGAGTGTTAATTACACCATGTCAGCACAGCTTCCATGAAGCTTGCATTTCTGACTGGGTAAGACAGTTTAAAGTCTGTCAAACGTGCCAGAAGACGCTGCAATTAACGGATTTAAAAGAGCCGCCTAGGTCAGATGTATCACAAACGATAGATATTAATTTGGGGTTAGAACCATCGACTTCGGCAGCTGCGAGGCAACAACAAATGGCGCTAGAGGCTCAAAACGAGGGAGCTGTGCCCAAAACGCATCCTCACAACACGAGGTATAAAAAAATCCCTCAAGTGGGAGAATCGGTAGAGGGTAACCAACAAGCTAAAAATGTTAAAGGCCCCGGAAAACCGAAACGGGGCGCAGTAAACACAGAAGTTAGGCAAACACGGCGGGGAGGAAGCTCCAATACTAGAGCAAATCGAACATCTTCTCCAAACATCGATTATGAGCGTTTAGGTGTGCAACTGGAAAGTATTGTAGCCAGACAATTAGCCAACCTCAGTTTCAGGCAAGTTTCGCCCGAAGTGAGCCGACAAAATCTGACTCGTAACGAGTTGAGTCAGCAGTCAAGTAGCTCTCGGTACAGCACGGCAATAAACCCGGAGAAGATTACTCAGCTCATCCATAGCTGGAATCTCAAGTTTGATGGGTCGGCAAAAGGAGTCACAGTAGAAGAATTCCTATATCGAGTAGCCACGTTAACCAAAGACTGTCTGAACAATGATATAGATTCCGTTTGCAAAAATTTACATATTCTACTAGTAGGGAAAGCTAGAGAGTGGTATTGGAGGTATCGGAAAGAAAATCCTCAAATAAATTGGAGGGAGTTTGGAGCGGCTTTAAAAGAACAATATACAGACTACCGGAACGACACCGACATATTAGAAGAGATTAGAGCTCGCAAACAAAAACAGGGGGAGACATTCGAGGTATTTTATGACGATGTCATGCTCTTATCTTCTCGAATGTCAACACCTATTCCAGAGCAGCAGCTCATTGAGATGTTGACAAGGAATTTACTGCCCGAGATACGACACGAATTGCTTTATGTGCAAATTCGTTCGATTGCACACTTGCGAAAGCTGGTGCAAATGCGCGAAAATTTGCTGGGTGAAGTCGCGACTCGGCGGTTCCCAAAGCCAGCACCTAACCCGGTGTTCAGCCGAAGAAACGTGGCAGCTTTGGAAGATGACAATAGTATTCAAGACACAGATCCTAATTTAGGCGATGTCGACGCAATTCAAGCACCGATAAAAATTTATCGATGTTGGAATTGTGACGGTGAGGGTCATGGTTGGGATATGTGTTTAGAAAATCGCAAAGTTTTCTGCTATGGTTGCGGGGCAAAGAACATTTACAAGCCGCAATGCCCCAACTGTTTGGCAAAGAGAGCGGAAAAAGCCAAGGGACCATTCGTGAGTCAGACACGAACGGCCCCGAAGCAACACTAAATACAAATTTACCTGATTTACCGGCTAGCTCAGAAAATCTGACCAGAGCTATGCTTTTACCGGACATGTCAATAGGAAAAGATGCCCAAAATAAAAATACACAAAGCTTGCATACACAACCTTATGAAGCAAGGCTCGCAAATTATGAAAAAGTTAGGGAAAGAATATTCGGAAATCATGCGGGTAACAAGCCAAAACGATGTACGCAGCGCTTGCGAAAATTTTGGAAAGCCGTAAGGTTAACTAAACGATTACTGGTGTCCTCAATAATAAATAAAGAAAGCGATGGGCGTTTTTACGCTAAGGTTTCCTTTTTAGGAGTAACCGAAGAAGGCTTATTGGACACAGGGGCAAATATTAGTTGCGTGGGGTCGACTTTGGCGCAAAACGATTGGGAAAAAAGGGCAGAATTCAAAAAAATAAATTCAAAAGTAAAAACGGCAGACGGCAGATCGCACGAAGTGTTAGGTTTTCTCTCAGCGCTTGTGACATATAAGGACAAAGAGACTCTTTTAAAACTTTTTGTAATCCCGTCAATTGAGAAAAATCTAATTCTAGGCATCGATTTTTGGAGAGAATTCAATTTGGCCCCAGGATTGATCTCCTCGTTAGAGTTGGAGGATGCTAAAGAGGAAGAAGCAGATACAAACGCTTACCCACTAGATTCGCGACAAAAACAGCAATTAGAAGCCGTGAAATCTCTATTTCCGTCATTTGCGAAGCAGGGTCTAGGGAAAACATCACTTTTTGAACACAAAATCGAAGTTGGAGACGCCGCTCCAATAAAACAACGATTTTATCCGGTATCTCCGGCTGTCGAGAAGCTGATGTTTGAGGAGATTGATCGTATGATCGAATTAGGAGTAATCGAAAAATCCAGTAGCGCATGGAGCTCTCCAATGCGTCTGGTAGTGAAGCCAGGGAAAGTACGTTTATGTCTAGATGCTCGTAAGGTGAATGATTGCACCAAAAAGGACGCATATCCTTTGCCGAGCATCGAAGGCATATTCGCACGATTACCGCAAGCAAATCTGATTAGCAAAATTGATCTGAAAGATGCTCATTGGCAAGTGCCATTATCGGACGCATCTCGACCGATAACAGCGTTCACAGTACCCGGGAGGCCATTATACCAATTTCGGGTAATGCCTTTCGGTCTGTGCAACGCTCCCCAAACGATGAGCCGTCTCATGGACGAAGTGATTCCTCCCGAATTGAAATACTGTTGCTTTGGATATTTAGACGATCTCTGTGTCGTATCGGCAGATTTCGACGCGCATCTTACAGTACTGCTGCGCCTGGCTGATCAATTTAGAAAAGCTAATTTAACCTTAAATATTGAAAAGAGCAGTTTTTGTGTGACCGAAGTGAAATATCTAGGGTTCATTATCGGAAAAGGAGGCATTGCAACAGACCCTGGAAAAATTGAATCGATAGTCAATTGGCCTGCGCCGAAATCTATAAAACAAGTTCGAGGATTTTTGGGCCTAGCGGGTTGGTATAGACGATTTATAGCTAATTTCTCCGAACTAACCACTCCGATTACAAATCTACTCTCAGGCAAGAAAAAGTTTTGCTGGACTGAAGAAGCACAAACTGCGTTTGACCAGCTCAAAGCCGCTCTTACTTCGGCCCCAGTCTTGCAAAATCCCGATTTTAATCGGAAATTTTACTTGCATTGCGATGCCAGCGACTATGGCGTGGGCGCGGTGCTGGTGCAAATGAATGATCTAAACGAAGAGAGACCGGTAGCATATATGTCGAAAAAACTTAATTCGGCACAACGAAATTACAGCGTGACAGAAAGAGAGTGTTTGGCAGTCATCCTAGGCATTGAACGATTCCGATGTTACCTCGAGTTACAGGAATTCGAAGTAGTGACTGATCACTCTAGCTTGTCGTGGCTGATGAGGCAATCAAACCTAAAAGGGCGCCTAGCGAGGTGGGCAATGAATTTACAGGGGCATAAATTTAACATTAGCCACCGAAAAGGCAAGGAACATGTTGTGCCAGATGCGCTGTCACGTATGTTTCATGATGAATTGGCAGCCATCGAAAACTATGGGCCAGAAGTTGACCTGGAATCCCCAAGCTTTGATGAAGAAGCATATAGGTTGGTAAAAGAGAAAATAGGAGAGGATCCCGAAGCATATCCAGATTTCAATATTATAGGCAAACACCTGTATATTAGAACGGAACATGACAATGGAGACTCGGAAGGCAGCAGAAATGGGTGGAAACTCTGGATTCCCCAGAGTTTGACCAACTCTGTAATAAAGCGAGCTCATGACACTGTAATATGCGCCCATGGCGGCACAGGCAAAACATTAGAACAAATTCGGCGAAGCTATTATTGGCCAGGGATGGTGACACAAGTAAGGGAGTATGTTCGGCTATGCGAAGTATGCAAAAGCACAAAAGCTCCAAATACTACTTTAAAACCTCCAATGGGTCAACAAGCCGAATCTTCTAGACCTTTTCAGAGGCTCTATATAGACCTATTAGGACCCTATCCGAGGAGTAAACAGGGACATATTGGCCTGCTGATAGTCCTCGACCACTTTTCCAAATTTCATTGGCTGTGGCCACTAAGAAAATTCACAGCAAAGGCAATCATGAAGTTGGTACAGAATCAAATCTTTTTCGCCTATGGAGTGCCTGAATTGCTAATTAGCGATAATGGGTCTCAATTCAAAGCACACGAGTTTAATGCTTTTCTTACAGCCTTTGGGGTAAAACACCAATATACGGCAGTGTACTCGCCACAATCGAATGCATCGGAAAGAGTTAACCGATCAATAATAGCGGCGATTAGGGCTTACTTAGGAAAAGATCAAAGTGCATGGGATGAGCACATTCCAGCAATCAGCTGTGCGTTGCGAAAAAGTGTGCACCAGACTTTAAAATGTGCCCCGTATCAAGCGTTATATGGATTCAATATGATTACACATGGTTCGCAGTATAAGCTTTTGAAGAATTTAGGGCTGCTGGAGGAGAATGTAGGAGGCTTGCGTAAGGAGGATCAACTGCAGCTACTGCGAAAGCAGATAAAAGCAAACATGAAAATTGATTATGAGCAGCAAGCAGAGAAATACAATTTGCGAACAAGAGAGGTAAATTTTAAAGTGGGACAGGAAGTGTTTAGGAGAAATTTCCTACAAAGCTCCTTTGAAAAAGGAGTGAATGCCAAGCTAGCACCTATGTTCATAAAATCAAGAGTTCGAGAAAAGCAAAGAAATTCCTACTACATTCTAGAGGACCTACAGGGAAAATTAGTGGGAACATATCACGCGAAGGACATACGGCCATAATAAAATGAAAACCTACACACTTCTGTTTAGTTCCCTACGGACGCCTACGAACTAAACAGTGGTTGTGATGAACGGACAAACAGGGACAAATTATCACCTACACAATTCTAGCTAATTCCCTATAGAAGCCTACGAACGAAATAGAGGGTGGCACGGACAGAGTCTTATAACTACATTAAACTTATAAATCAATATTAAAACTAAAATTTAAACTTATAAATAAATATTAAAACTAAACATTAAACTTATAAATAAATATTAAAACTAAAATTTCTTAAAAGAATATTAATCTAAATTAAATCTAGGCATCAGGAATCTGTAAGAAAAAATTAAATTAATTAGTAATATAATTTGGGCAACTTTGCATACTTACGGGGATTTTGATAGGAGAAGAATGTAGGAGATGATACTCACAAGTCTGTCTACTTAGTGTTGGAACTTGTCCGAAAGAGAAAAGTGGGCAAGGAGGAGAATAAGTATGGCGATTTACTAGATTTTGCTAGATCATCGCAGTCATACATTCTCCTCCGCGAAGACTGGGTGCCTGTATCTGGAAAGAAACGCAAAAAAACGAAAAAAAAAGGAAAAGTGTTAGTGACCAAGAAAAAATCTTGAAGTAAGTTGAACAAAATAATTTATGCACTTCCGGATAGTAATTACCTGTTTGGTCAGGATTCTTATACAGCCTGAGGCGCAGTGCATCTTACCTGCAACAGCATCTAGGGCAAAGCAGAGTTGGCGCGCTAGCAGCCTAGTGCTAGTCGGGCGCGGAGTCCTACGTCGGAGCATAGTTGGCGAACGCTGGAAACGAAGAAAAAAGGAAGAGCGATGAGGATAAAAATTCAACATATATAAAAGAATTGAAAAATATTTACTCGTGAAGGCTCTCTTAATGAGATACTCCACCAGACACATAATAGCATACACCGAGGGCCCAGGCAAAGAAAATCTGTTTAAAGAAAAGCAATTTAATAAGGAAAGAAAAGAAGAGAAGAAAACGCACCATTAACAAAAAACCGGGAAGTTGGGCAACAGCTTACGGCCGTTTTGCAGCAGTTCGGCAGTGGCAGAGCTTGCGGGCGTTTTGCAGCAGTTTGGCGACCGTTCGAGTTGCAGTTCTGGAAACAATTTGGCAGCAATTTAATTGAGATTTGAAAACTTTTATCGGGCGGCTATTAGTTAAATTACAAACAAAAAAATCAGAGTGATCGTGAGACTAGGCAAATTAAATAAGAATAGCGCTTGATTATCTTATTCTAGGGAAAGGAAAACTGTCTTAGTTGCCATTTTCTTTTATTTTTTCGAATATTGCTTGTTTTTCTGCCTTTGGTGTATGTATGTGTATAAAATAAACTTTAAACTAATATTTAGCAACCAACGATCTATTGGGCCCAACGGAGAACTGGGGGTAAGTGTACTCAACTTTATTTTATTTACAACTACACCGTTCTGAGGAAATTTCACGATAACATTAAAAAAATAACACAAAAAAAATAATACAAAAGAAAAAATTATATATAACCAGTAAGAAAAGCAACAGTCGCGCGGCACGCGACAGTGGGATACCCTTCGACCTATGTTCCTATATATGTAGACATATACATATGCACATACTTTGAAATTATTCTCGACAGATGGCGCTCGCGCTTCGCGCTCGCCCGCCTCCCTTGTTAGCTGACACAAGCACTTGGTTTTATGCACATACTTTCTTAAATAACTTTTGTGTTTATTGACCGATCGGATTACAATTTCGAGAATACGTAGATATTTTAATGAGCTTTGTGTATGTTAAAGTCAGAAAGTTGTATCTTTCATACAGCGCTTATAAATTGAGTTCAAAAATTAAATTATTAATTTGCGGGGGGCGGTGGGCGTGGCACCCAACATTTGAAATAAACTTCATCTGCGCCGGCTACACAGAAATGTTCATGCCAAATTTGGTAACTCTAGCTCTTATAATAGCTGAGATCTGTGTGTTCATCTGGTCATCCATACATCCGGACATCCGGACATCCGGACATCCGGACAGACAGACAGACATGGCTCAATCGACTCGGCTAGTGATCCTGAGCAAGAATATATATACTTTATGGGGTCTGCCACGCCTCCTTCTGCCTGTTACATACATTTGCACAAAGTTAGTATACCCTTTTTTGACCATTTTCAATGGTCGAAGGGTATAAAAAGAAAAAAAGAACCAAGAAAACTCAGCAAGCAATAACAAATTTATTTGATCAACCCAAAGAAAAGAAAAAAAAAAGGTAAACAACAAACAGCTGATTGTATGGCATTGATCGTGGCATACTAAGACCCTTTTCTATGGTTCATTAAATTGTTTAGGTACTTACCTGAGATATGTCGGTATAAACTGGCACTAAAAGAACTCACACCCGATAAAAAAAAAAATAGCACTCGCGCCGCGTAAATGGTTAATTACGGAAATGTAAGGCGGTAATTGCTGCTTGTTTACCAATTCAAACACATTTGAGATGCGACTGGCTCGATAGGTTTTTATCGAATATTTAGTTAGCGGCGCAATGGGCAAAGGCAAAAATTTGGGAAATAAGGTGTATTTATATATTTAGTATATTAATAAGAGAGATCATATCTGCATAGGTTTATAAAAAAAAAACTGTATTATATTCTTTATTAACGTATTAGGATCATATGCATAAGTAAGAACATAAACATGAAGCCTTTTAGTAATATATATACGTTATTGAAAAAAAATGAATAATTATATGGAATTGTCAAATGGAAAACTAAACTAAATTTATAATGATTTCTGAAGGTTGATGAACGGGTAATGTTAGGTCAGGGAGTCTTCAAATTAATGCGAAAAAGGACTCATAGGTAGGGCGGGTAAAGACGCGGGACCTACACCAACACCAGTAGTGTCCCCGATATGCGCCCCGTAGAATGGTAGTGGTTCTTTTCATGCTTTCTCCTCTCGTAAATTCTATCTCTTTTTTTTGTTCTTTTACTTTTCTTTCTCATCTCTAATTTCTAACGAGACATAGTGGCAAAGATTCTTTTATTTCTATTCTGTGTGTCTTTCCTCATACAAGGGCTAGGAAGTTCTCCAAAAGAACCCCCCCACAGGCTGTTTTTGCTAGCCGCAAAAGAATCAAAGGGGAGGGCGGCCTAGTCAAAGATAGGAGCAATATCCAGATGTAAAACATCTAGGAAATATAAATCCCATTCCGAGGTAGGACATAACATGACTGCAAATGGAAAATAATTTCATTTAGATGTATGTTTGTTGTTTATTAGTATATTATAAGCTGTATTATTATTATTAGTTTTGCGTATTGACGGCAGATAAAGTATAATTTATTAACAATAAATATTTATTAGTTATTATGCTTATGTATTGTTATTTCAGCGTAATGTACTAAACGTGATGACTGTGATTGAGGTATAGTCTCATTTCATTTAATATATATTTATTATTTATTATTTATTATTATGTTTGAGTTGTATTTGGTTAGCGTAATGTATGTCAACATGAATACGTTTCATTTCATATTATATATTTGTTGTTTTAATTTATTTAGGCTGCGTTTATGCTTAGCGTAATGGCTGTAAATGAAATATAGATTAATTTTAGTAGTATATTTATTATTTATTATTATAATTATGCTGTATTATTAGTTCAGCGTAATGACTGTAAATGAAATATAATTTCATTTAAAATGTGTGTTTCTTATTTGTTATTATATTGTGAGCTGTATTATTAGCTCAGCGTATTGACAGCTAATGAAATATAATTTCATTTAACAGTAAATATTTATTAATTATTATTACATTATGAGCTGTATTGTTAGTTCAACGTAGTGAATGTAGATAAATAAAATAAAATAAAATAAGATTTTATTTAGATGTATGTTTATTTGTTAATTATAATTATATTATAGCTTATACTAACGGCACGGCGTAATTTCGTATTGTGTATTGTATTGTATTGTATTGTGGACTGCATTATTAGTTCGGCATAATGACAGTTAATGACTTATAATTTAATTTCATAATATAAGCTTGTTATTTATTGTTATATTTATGCAGTATTGTTAGTTCGGCGTAATTACTGTAATGTAGTATACTTTAATTTAACATGTGTGTTTCTTATTTCTTATTATATTGTGCGCTGTAATTAGCTCAGCGTATTGACAGTTAATGAAATATAATTTCATTTAACAGTAAATATTTATTATTTATTATTATATTATGACCTGTATTGTTAGTTCAGCGTAGTGAATGTGTGGCGGACTTATATAACAGCGTACCAGCCTCAGCCATTTATCGACTTGATAGAATCCCTATCGATAAGTAACGAAGCATCAAGAGAAGACGTAGAAGAGACGCCATAAAATATATTTATACGCTGTCGACCTAAGCATTGCGGCTTATTATTAATTAAATAAAATTATCAGTTAATTATAAACGCATCGTGTTTGTATTATATTAACTCCGATAACTGGTGACCCCAAGTGCCTTATTTACGCGGAACCAGGCTGTTCAAACGGTAAACTTAGCAAATTCAGCAACACGCTACGAATTTCACAACTTCGCGGAAATAACAATTTGCGCAATGTCTTCTGCCGAGGAAAGTCAATTAAATGATACAGTCGTGGAAATCGAACAATATGAAGCGGCAGCAGTTCAGGCGACATACATTAACAAAGTGTCCGTAAAAGTGCCGCCGTTTTGGTCGGAACGTCCGGAGATTTGGTTTGCCCAGGTGGAATCTCAATTGTGTGTGGCTGGCGTCACTGCTGATCACACCAAATTCTACACAGTAGTAGCAGCAATCGAATCAAATGTCGTGGCTCAAATTGCGGATGCCGTACTTAACCCACCCCGAAACAACATGTACGAGAATCTCAAACGCAGAATTTATGGATGTTTTGGGGAAAGTGAGCAGAAGAAGATGCAGAAGCTGCTTACAGGCATCGATTTGGGTGACCGGCGTCCAACACAACTGCTCAGTGAACTTCGAAATCTGGCCGGGAACCAAATCAACGCAGATTTTCTCAAATCTCTGTGGATGCAACGATTGCCACCATTCGTGCGCGCCATTTTACAATCATCGAGGGAGGATCTGCTGGGTTTAGCGAAGCTAGCAGATAACATTCTTGAAGCAGGTGGGCCCAATATCGCAGTGTACTCAGCAACCTCGCCGCCACTAGCAGGTATAAACGAAGTAATGGAGCGCATTGACAGATTGGAGCGGAGCCTGCAAAAACGCAAGTCAGAGGAGCAGAGAGCAGGGAATTCTTCATCATCTTTGTGCTGGTATCACGCCAGATTTGGGAGTGAGGCTAAAAAGTGCAAACCACCATGCACCTTTGTAGCAGCGGCAAGAAACTATGAAAGCCTTCTGGTCCTTCGCCCTTCGGACCAGAAGTCAGAGAGTGCATAGCACGTATCACAGTCTTTGACAAGGGCACTCAACAAAATTTTCTTATAGACACAGGAGCGGACGTGTCGGTGTTGCCAGCGCAGCCAACAGATAAAGGACAAAAAACAAGTCAGGCAAAGCTAGTCGCGGCAAATGGGACACCTATCAAAACGTATGGAGAAAGGCGCCTAAAATTATCACTTGGAACGCAGCGGGAGTTTGCATGGACATTTATTTTAGCAGACGTGAACACACTAATTATTGGATCTGATTTTCTCAGCCACTATGACTTTGTAATGGTCGCAGTTGCGCCATTCAAACGAATGTCAAAATTTGTCGTTTTATCGCATCGATTTTTGTAGCGATAAAAATATTGTTGATTTTATTATCTAAGTCCTCAACCTGGCTTAGCAACATAATTATGTCCATACAACACACTGGCAAGATCGCATCAAACTTGTTGCGTCGAACATGTTCGATGATGTTTGCTGTTGCCGTGCGTACTGATCCACTAGTTTCGAACCAGCATCCGCCAATTCGAATTACATGTCAAAGCTTTCAAGCAGAGGCTTAAGGGTCATGTTCCGCTCAGATGCATCTTTGTAGGTGCTGAGTCATAGAAAAAAGCTCTTCTTTGCAGACAGCCTGGTCTATAAATGCAGCTACCCTTCTCTATTTGCCCTCTTTCTGATCGGTCGAAACTCTAAGTGTCCACTCCACGTCGGTTAGCGCTGCGTTTGCTACACGTGTCGAGTATATATTCGTGAGTCACATTTCGTAGTCTGTGGAAGATAATACAGCTGCATATAGTGCACATCTATGCAGCTCAATTAATTTCGTGTCGGTGCATTTAAATGCCAAAAAACCGGAAAAAACCACCATTTAAAGACACCGAAGACATAACCACATTTGCCACGCCCATTTTTCTGCAAGAGAAATCTGGAGACATGAGCCTTCCCGATCAGGTTAAGAGCCTATTATTGCTTTCTTTGTGCTCCGCACAAGAAAAGGTATGTCACCCCCCTCACATTTTGTTAATTTTATTATTTTAGTAAAGTCCTAATTTTGCACCTAGATAACCTGGTTGACGCAAGTCCCAGTTACCCAGCCTGCGCCAGTCGACGACTTTTGTAGCCCACCTTTATGCAGAGGCTTCTGCTTGACATAGGTGTGGGCTGTCGAAAAAAGAAAATTGGATAGTTGAACGATTCAAAAAGTTCGCTTGGAGCGCTCCACACTGTCGCCAAGTTCTGTTCTACCGAACATTGCACTATGGGCAAAAAGCCCAAAATTTTTGCATAAAGTCCAATTAAAAGTTTAAAGTTAGAGCATTCAAATTTGGCACACATATGTAAAGAATTATTATAGAATTTCGGAATTTTTTTCTTTAATATAACCACGCCTTTAATCTATCCGCCCACATTACCGTAGCCGCGCGTGCGTCGGTCTGTGTGGGATAATCGCCAAAAGTATTTCTAGTCGATGTAGACTTGTCAAAAAATGTGTTTATTGTAATTGTAAAATTATATATAGAAGTAAACTATATCGGACTATTATATCATATAGCTGGCATATAAACGATAGTAAAATTTTGAATTTTTTTAACTTTATTCGTTTTGTAAATTCGAGGAAAACTCAAAAATAATCACAACATCGAAAAATATTGTTTTGGATTAGTTCTTCAAGGCATGTTTTGTCAATTGACTAGTTCTCATGTGCTTCAGTATTTTGCAGTATTTTTGTTTTGTTGTTTTTTTTGTTTCATTTCTTCTTATTTATTGAATCTTCTCAGTTTATGAGAGTTTTTAAACTTAAGCTTGAAATGTATGGATCAGAGGAATCCATAGCTCTATAAAAAACATCAGCCATATTGTTATGTGATTATGTGATTTCCTATCGTTTTTATAGTGCTTGCTCCTTGCTTCTGAAGCATTTTCTCCTAAACATCCAACTGGGACCAACTGGGTACTTTATAAAAATGTCACCTTTTTTTTAATTTCATCAACGACTGATTTGCAGATGTTGCTCATATTAATTTTTTCAATCATCCATATTGTTAATTTGGACTTATCGCGGCCATTACTCTCCCAAACCTGCAGCAGCGTAAAATGTCGAAACTGATATTCGGCTGCAACACGTCAATTTTTTCAAAAAGGGGCAAAAACGGGCAAAAGATATTATTACCACCATAATCTATACACTTTTACGCAAAACAAACCAATTTTAGTAGAACGCTCCTACAGGCACCAAAAAAGTTATACTCCACGGAACACAATTAAATATGTTAGATTTTAGCTGCAAAAACACATCAACAACATTGGACAATACACGACGAAAGATACAGACACATAAAAACTAACATAAAACATTGAAAATAAATACCTGTATGATTATTTTCCATATTAACAAATTATTTTCACTTTAACGAAACAGCCAGAATTTGAGCGCCAAATTAATCAATATTTACGGTTCCATTTCAATCAGTCGATCATGCAGTTAATCAGCAGACTTTGTTAGCGCGGCAATTGTAAACCGTGAGCTTTAAAATTTTTTTAAAAATACAATAGTTTTATTTAATCTGAAGTATTAATATTTAGAAAACACATTAAATTTTGTGTTTTAAAAATATGAAAAAAAAGACTTTCTGCAAAAATTTCGAGCTTTTTGCCTATAGTGCATTGGCTACCCCGACGGGCGATTGAGAAGGTGCGAGCCCACATGGAGCGGCACCCCGTGCTTGTTGGTCGTGGGAGACGGCGTCAAATACCGCGCACGGGTGTTACGCCGCATGAAGCGACGCCACATTTTGTTATTACATACATACGATATATATATATTTTTTTTATTATACCCTTCGACCATTGAAAATGGTCAAAAAAGGGTATACTAACTTTGTGCAAATGTATGTAGCAGGCAGAAGGAGGCGTGACAGACCCCATAAAGTATATATATTCTTGCTCAGGATTACAAGTCGAGTCGATTGAGCCATGTCTGTCTGTCTGTCCGTCTGTCTGTGTGAACGAACAGATCTCAGCTATTATAAAAGCTAGAGTTACCAAATTTGGCAGGAAGACTCCTGTGTACTATAAGCTGATCAAGTTTATTTCAAATGTTAGGTGCCACGCCCACCGCCCCCGCAAATCAATAATTTAATTTTTGAACTTAATTTGTAAGTGCTGTATAAAAGATACAACTTTCTGACTTAAACATATACTAAGCTCATTAAAATATCTACGTATTCTCGAAATTGCAATCCGATCGGACAATAAACACAGAAGTTATTTAAGAAAGTATGTGCATAAAACCAAGTGCTTGTATCAGCTAACAAGGGAGGCGGGCGAGCGCAAAGCGCGAGCGCAAAGCGCGAGCGCCATCTGTGGGCAATAATTTAAAAGCATGCGCATTTGTATATATTTATGAATTTAACAAATTAAACTATACCGGAACATAGGTCGAAGGGTATCCCACTGTCGCGTGCAGCGCGACTGTGGTTTTTTCTATTTTTTTTTTGTTCTCACTGTAATTCGGTCTCTTAGCTCTCGATGACAAAGACAAAAACAAACACACAGTTGATTTCACGCTGGCCAGGCCCGACGGAGGTGTTGAGTTATTTCCAACAGCAAGGCGCGTTTTTTGGTGTTGCGAATTTTCCCAATTTTTTTTGTGTTTTTCCTGGCTCGAAATCTGACCTGAAAGTGCAAGGTGCTTGGTCATAGTCTGTGGCACTTGTAGGAGTACTCACTGGACGTTCTCCAGCTTCTGGAACCTAAACTGTGAGTTTTCGTCCAAGTCCAAGTCTCATCACTGCGCTTGTTGGTGGTGGTGGCGGGGAGAGCGCGGCAAGGGCTGAGTGAAAGTGTGAACATAACTTCCACTCAACTTTTCCTCGCTTTCCATTGTTTTTGTTTTCCTAACCGCGTCATTGCTGCGGCAGGCGGCACTGCTGAGAAATCAGCTGATAGAGTTGCCAACTGATCGCAGCGACAGGGACGCTTCTATTATTATCAGGCATCGAATATCGATGCTCTCTTTGGTGAGCAATCCAGAAACAGCGAACAGCGGCATCAACTCAGTCGCACAACGACAGCGAAACGATGAGCATGGGCGTATTTTTTTGCGCTAGCCATCGTTTCGATGTATGTGTGCTATGTATGCACAAGCTCGCATATGAATGTATGCGTTGCTTGTGAAGTTTGTCAACAGCGAAATGCTTCGGCCAGCTCACTGGCAGCCTGAAGTCAATTTTGTGTTTCGGCGTCGAGAGCCTAGAGACTGAGGCACAGGGCCGTAGTGAGGGGTTTACGGGCCCCTGTGCAATACTTATCAGGAACTCCTACTTAAATTACATTAATTAATAAATATGTATGTGTTTACCAAAGGAATTAAATTGTACAAATATATCACCATTAATTACATTTTTATGTTTGGTAACCGTGAGCCCCTGACTGTTGAGAGCCCTTCTGTACCGCACACCCTGCGCACTTTTAGCTACGGGCCTGGCCAGCCTGAAATTTACTGTGTGTTTGTTTTTGTCTTTGTCATCGAGAGCTAAGAGATCGAATTACAGTGAGCAAAATGGCTATTTGGCGGCAATAACTTTTAACATCTGAAAATATGTTCATTTATAATTTATTGAGTAGATACATAGATTAAACATTCATATTTATATTATAATTTGTATATCAAATTTATAATATCAGAAAAAAAGTTATGCAACAACTATAATTTTTTTGTTTATGTTTGTACTAATTTTGACCAAATTTATGAGCCAAAACTAAAAAATTCGGAATACATCAATATGTATTTACTAAATAAAATTATGCCATAAGTCAAGACATATGTTTTCGAAGCTATAAAAGTTTCGCCGCAAGATAACCATTTTCGCGCACTGTGCGTCAGTCTCTTGGCTCTCGACGCCGAAACAGAAAATTGACTTCAGGCTGCCAGTGCGCTGGCCGAAGCATTTCGCTGTTGACAAACTTCACAAGCAACGCATACGTTCATATGCGAGCTTGTGCATACATGCACGCACACATGGAAACGATCGCACAGCGCAAAGAAGTACGCGCGTGCCTATCGTTCCGCTGTCGTTGTGCGACTGAAGCAGTTTTGATGCTATGCACTGTTTGTACTGAGAGCCGAACAGCCCGCTGCCCCAGCCGAACAGCCCGCTGCCCCGGTCGGCCGTTCAGCCGAAGTCTTTATTCTCAATGTTCTGTTCTTCTTCTTCTCTGGGGCAGCAGGTTCGAAAAACCAGCCGGCAGCAACTTCAACTGCTGTTTGAGGTCTCTATGTGTTCATTGCTTAGTGGAGCGACCTTGTGCGTGTGGCGTTACCAGATCGACGGTGCGAAAATATTTACGTTACGACCGTTGGGCGTGAATTCAAATTCAAATTTGAACTTAAAATTCAAATTTGTTTCTGAAACGCATATTTTTGCGGTGCGATCATTCAAGTTTGAATTATAATTCGGATTTGTTTCCGATACGCCCATTAAATATATAATAAAAATTCAAACTCAAATTTAAATTTAACTTTATATTTTAATTTTAATTTTAATTTTAATTTTAATTTTAATTTTAATTTTAATTTTAATTTTAATTTTAATTTTAATTTTAATTTTAATTTTAATTTTAATTTTAATTTTAATTTTAATTTTAATTTTAATTTTAATTTTAATTTTAATTTTAATTTTAATTTTAATTTTAATTTTAATTTTAATTTTAATTTTAATTTTAATTTTAATTTTAATTTTAATTTTAATTTTAATTTTAATTTTAATTTTAATTTTAATTTTAATTTTAATTTTAATTTTAATTTTAATTTTAATTTTAATTTTAATTTTAATTTTAATTTTAATTTTAATTTTAATTTTAATTTTAATTTTAATTTTAATTTTAATTTTAATTTTAATTTTAATTTTAATTTTAATTTTAATTTTAATTTTAATTTTAATTTTAATTTTAATTTTAATTTTAATTTTAATTTTAATTTTAATTTTAATTTTAATTTTAATTTTAATTTTAATTTTAATTTTAATTTTAATTTTAATTTTAATTTTAATTTTAATTTTAATTTTAATTTTAATTTTAATTTTAATTTTAATTTTAATTTTAATTTTAATTTTAATTTTAATTTTAATTTTAATTTTAATTTTAATTTTAATATTAATTTTAATTTTAATTTTAATTGTAATTGTAATTTTGATATTTTAATTTTTATATTTATTTAATTTTAATTTTAATCGAAATTGCTAAATTTTTGGAGTGGGCCACCTAGAAAGGGGAAAGTTAATTGACAATTCTGCGGGGGCGTTGCCCTCAACGGCGACGACCCTTTTAAAAAGAGCTCCAGAATGTCGAGGTCCCCCACTAGAGGTGTGGAAATTTCGATGCAGAGCGTTGGTATCCCTGCGCCAGCGGTTGTGAGTGTACAGACAGTACCCCATACAACGGCGGCGATTCCTAGCAATCGCGGTGCTGTGGAGGTGGCTAGCCTGGCCTCTGCAGCATCTACTACCATAGGCCAGAAAAAGACCACTGATCTTATCAGCGTGCCGACGCTAAAAATAGCGTCGAAATCTCCTGCCACGTCGCCGATACGGCCACTTGACCTGTCGGCGTACAATAATGAAGGCTTGCGGAGCATTTTAGAAACTATGAGTGCAAAGATTAATTTGGTGCTTTCCGCCTTCGAGACGCAGCGCCACGTCACTAAGGAGACCAAAGGCGCAATCACTGATCTGGCCGCTCTCAGTACCAGAGCGATCCAGCTTGAAGAGGGTGTTGCAAGAGAGAGTGAAAAATCTCTAAGGTTTTTTAGAGAGCGAAAAATAAAGAAATAAAAATACCAACGCTACAGTCAGGTGCTGACTGTATAAGGCCATGGATTATCATATTATACCGTAATAAAAATTTTAACGGTATGGAATCGCCGCTCGAATTTGCTACCGATTATCAAATATATTCAGTACCCAGGGAACACCACGGGGAGGCCATTACAAATGTAATGGGGTCAGTTGTTCCCAAAAAGTTAAATTTTGGTGACCTACGAGTCGACTTGAGTTGTTCTGCGCAACCCCAATGTTCCCCAAAAAATTAATTTCTGCTATACGTGCAGTCATAGGTAGATTATATCTGTCTATGTATACTCTTTGGCCTTATATATGAACAAAATAAATGATAAAATAATATAAAATAAAATATAATATAATATAATATAATATAATTAATTAATAAAGTATAATATAATAATATATACTACTTAGTATAAATTAAATGAAACATAATAATAAAATAAATAACACAATATATGTTAGTTATCAAATAAATAACTATTATAGAATGTATGTATTTATAATATTAATTTACAAAATATTATTATTAAATAATTATAAATTATATATCTAAACTTGCAACATTAACTAAAACTCCACTATGGTGACTATATATGGTCTCATACGTGCGCGCATTGGCCCTTCCTTCTGAAATATTTGACATCGCCCAATCAATATGAGTATTCAAAGTGGTTGTAGACGATGTCAAATCTAAGAGAGACTCATATTCTAAGCTTCCTAAAAAGTTAAAAATTCTACTACTACACCCTCTGAGACATCGCAAGCACATGTTAAAATCTCCTAAAACTATGGAATGACTACCTAAAAATGGAAACCTCAAAAATAAGTTCTCAAATTTTGCTTCGAAATTTGGCAATGGATATGCTGGAGTCTTATAGATTATAAGGAACCCTGTATACTTATATTTTAATACGACATACTCAAAAACTGCTGAAGATAAATTATTGGGATCACTATAAAATCGACCTGTAAAAAAAAGACTAACATTCTCAAATAGTTAATTTTTTATGAAAATAAGAATGCCTCTTTTTGGTCGTGTTCTGTTGGCTACTGACTCACAATCTAGCCGTACAACTTGTGTAAAGCCAGGTATTTCAAATATTTCATTTGAGAAAATGGAAGCTTCTACGAAACAAAGAAGACTTGCACGGAGCATTAGTTGATCAGAGCGAATGTCGCTAATATGACAATGCAAACTTTCGGTATTATGGAAGAGTGCAGTAAACCAATTGTCTTTGAATAGACAGTCATAGTGAGAATTTAGGAGTTTTTCGCTTCTTAATATTCTAAGCTCTTGCTCGACTGGTGACTGGGAGTCTGATTTTGGGGGCATAAAACCCCCAACAATGAAAAGGCCTGCAGCATTTGTAGCTCTACTGCAAGCAACATACAAAGCCTCACGACTCATACGAGAAGTTGTGTGGACCACTACTTTACTGTAAGTTGCTCCTTGACTTTTGTGGATTGTTATACCTTCTGCAGGTACAACTGGGAATTGGTTACGATCAATTGAAACTTGCTGATTGGAGTGGAATTGAAAAAATTGGCGTCCATGAACGCTCTGAGGGATGCGGGCACTTGGCCCGCGCATTTATTCCTACACTATCATCTAAAAATTGTATCCAACGAGTTTGAGGAGAGTTGGATGTATTAAAACCTATATCCATAAGAATGCCTGAAGCTCCATTAACTAAACCATCAGCCGTGTCGATATTGACCGTAACCATGTATTTGGCAGTGGATTTTAAAATTAAAGAAGTTGATAGACCTTGAGTTTTGGAGGTCTTGAAACTTTTGACTGCTTCCAGGTGTCTATTTTTCACTTCAATGCTACGATGCGAAGCTTTAATAGAATCAAGAGCTGTTGAAATATATTGGGCAGTTGATATTGAGTTTAATTTTGCCGTATTAAAAATGTCGGTGTCCTCATTTCTATAAAACAAATGAATTGCATCATTTGGCAATTCGCTGGCTGGAGAAACTCTGGAACGAAGTAAGGAAATGTCGTCGGACGACATGTGTCCAGATGCCATATTATTTAAAGCTACAGCAAAGGCCTGATGATCTCGTTGCCGCATAATCTCAGTAAGTTCAAAGAACTTAAAAGAATCCCATAGAGAAGATCCGTATATATCGTAGCACTATACGGATCATGCGAATCAGAAGTGGATTTGAAAATCCAACGATCTCCAACAAGACTAAGCTGTCTGAGATCGCCGAAAACAATAACAGAGATCCCTCCGAATGGTAAGTCTCTGTTATCTAAAATCTGTTTAAGACGGCTATCTAAATGTGAAAACATTTTTGCTCCGACCATTGATATTTCATCAATAATCAAAAGTTTAAGATCAATAAATCTTGAACGGAGGGTATTTAATAAATCAGGTCCCAAGTTTTTAAATGCGGTCCCAGATTGGTTTATTGGAAGGGAAAACATGGAATGAAGGGTAGAACCCCCTATTCAGAAAGCTGCCTTCCCTGTGGGAGCACACAAAAGAATTTTGGCAGTTGATGGATCGCATCCAGGCCTACGGTTATATAACTGGGACAGGGACTGAAAAAAGGCTGAAATAAGCCGACTTTTGCCGACACCGGCTCCGCCACCCACAAACTCATAAAATACCTTGTTTTGTTGGGAATTATGCAAAACATGGGTAAAATAGGTTTTCTGCTTAAGATTAAGCGACTGAACAATTCTGGACAAATTTTCAGCCGATATTAGTGGCGGAAGTTTAACTACGCGAATAGTTTCTTCTGAATCAAGATTTTGATCACCATTGCCATTCACATTTAAAACATTTAGTTGAGAACTTATTTATTTGCCTCCAAGGCAAATAGAGCATTAAAAGCTCCCTAAAATAGTTGGGGCTATCTCTATTTATATTAAAACTCCTAAATCGAATAATTTTTGGCTTTGTTCGTTCCCTAACAAAACCACTGCCATCAAGAAGAGGAAGAGGCGCACCATCTATGACTTCATTAACATGAGCATCTTCATTGTCAGAATCCTGACGAGTTGCACTGGTCGACTTAGAAAATGTGTAATTTGCTGCAAAATCCGCTAAGCATATGCCTTGTAGGCTGTGTGGACGTTGAACGTAATGTTCAATCAATCCGACAACAAATATGTCCGTTGAATCGGGAGCCATATTTAGAAGTTGCTCTCTTGGTTTGAGCATTTTGACCCTATGCTGTGGCAATGAAGTATTTATATAGGCTTCTCCGTTGCTAGCCTCAGACAATCGGATGCCTAGACAGCAATAGGCGGCTTCCTGAGCAGAAATCTCAGTGCCAGAAATAAATTTATTACCAATATATTGCAACTTTTGTCTGACTGTGAAATTTCTATTGTGGATCTCGTCCACTGCGTCACTCATCAGTTTGGAAATACCCCTTTGGAACTTGTTTATATAATTAATTATATAGCTGCAGCAAGCATAAGGGTCCAAAATGAATTGAATATCAATATTGGCCCTTTGCATTCCGAGAATATGTTTATTGTATGCATTTGTACAAATGGCATTAAAACTTCTCTTCAGAAAAATTTGTGGCTTTTTTAAGCCAGATCTAAGAGCATATACATATTCCTCGTAAGTGAGGTTCACTTGAGTGTGAGATAAAAAATTTTCAAAAATGCTCAAGTGACTGATAGTTTCAGAATCGAATGAGAAGTTTAATACACTGTATTTTTTTTAAATTTTCTCGATGAAGGGAATAATTATCAGTCTCTTCGGGAAGAGGCTTTAGAATTTCAGTTTGGGGCATTGGAAAATATGGAATACCAAAGCGACAATAGGAGTTTCCTGCCAATTCACGTTGGCATGAACGTCCGTGCTTGTGCTTTTAATATGCTATAAATGGAGCGAGCTCTGAATTTGTTACATCTGTGGTAACGAACTGATCGATAAATTCAATAACTGGAGGAATTGAAGATTCATTCTCAAAGTCCACTTTTGGGGCGTCTTTCAGCCAAAACATTCCGTGGATATGAGGTGAACCTCTTTGTTCAAACTCAACTCTCCAGTAATACAACACAACGTTGTGTCTTCCAAAAACACCCCCTTCTTTTTTCAAAACTTTAAACAATTGCCTCCAACGATTGTCAAAATATCTAACACATGTTACCGGGTCGGTACGAATCAGTCGAACCTTGTCGTTTGAAGTCAACCCAAGTGCCTCCTCTTCCGTAACTTCTTCCTTGTCCACAACTCTTTTGAGTATGACAAGGAGCTCCCCCCACCTACTTTCAGCAGCAGACAATGTAATAAAGAAGGTTGGCAGACCGAATTGTCGGATCATTGCCATGACCTTCTTTTTTTCTGCTTCCCAATGAGCAGGAGACGTTCTAATACCTTTAAGAACCCTATATGCGTCATCATGACGAATTAAACTATCAATTTGATCCTCATTTAAAGCGTTAGAGGCAGTAATAGCTCGAGATGAGCTATGCTTTCTTAAGCATATGGAAGTATTATTCCTAATTTGAAGGAGCTCTAACTTTTTGTAATTAAAGAACAACTTATCAGTTCTACAACCTCTCCTATAAAAATTCCTAAGTTCAGATCTAACTACGGTTGTAAAAGTCTGACAAGTCTTGCGTTTGACGCCTGCATAAATTGTTGGAAACGCTAGTTCCTCTGAATCAGCATCCAGAATCATATCGAGGGGTCTTTGGCCTTCGCCAGGAGCAATTATGATTCTTTGCATCGCAACATTCGCAACCTGATTATTTTCGAGCAGAGTTTCTTGACCCCCCGGATTGAGCTCCTCAATTTCAATATCCTCATTAGGATGAAGTGGTCTTTGAAATTCTTGAAGCATATTATTTACTAACTCTGCATCTGCCTGAGAAGCTATAAATAGAATAGTATCGGAATCGAAATTGGAAATCCACTGGTCATTAAGAACTACATTGTGTTTTTTATAAAGCTCACTATCTACGAGGAATCTAATAGCATCTGAAATTTTCATTGGTCTGATGGTTTCTGCCATGAAATCATGGCTATATTCCATCCTACGCCTGAGGTGAAGCTGTACAACCTCAGCTTCATGGAAAGCACGTGGTAACGAAGTTACAATATTGCTAACTGGAATAGGAACATTAACAACAGCTCCTTTGATGGCGTTTTGTCGCCCAACACCTAAAGACTTAATCACCATAAATGGAAGTCGTGGTGATATAAGTCGCTCCTCTAAAGGAGTAAGCCCTTTGAGACATTCGGGCAAGTTTGGGAAATCTAAGCCATTTGCAATAGAAAATTTTGGCTTTCTACCAGCTTTAATGTTACGGCTGCAGGTATTGCAAAATTGAAAAGTTTCGTCAGAAGATGGGAACTGACTGGAAAGACTTAAAATATCTGCACTAAACTCATTTCTACTTTCAATGAAAACCCTTGTCATCTTGGTAACCTGAAAGGGAAACCAAAGGCCTTTGCAACAAAGGCAAACTTGATCAGGACCCAGTTTAACCATTCTATTAAAAATTCTTATATTAGCTTCTAATCTTGTTAAACTGGGTGAATTGTCTTCAAAGCTATTTAAACGTTCCTGTCTCATACGGTCTGCATTTCGATCATTATCTGCTTCTCTGTTTTGACTCCTATATTGACTGACTCTTAAGCTCAGACGTCTTAAAGAGTCAGTAATAGCTTGACGCTCTAAAAGTCTGGCACTTCGATGTCGTGCACTGTCAAGAGCTTGATCGACAATCCTTCTTGCTAGATTGTCCCTAACTTGAGACCTACTCAAAGTATCTCCCTCCCTTTCTAATATGTGACGCTCAACATCTGAACGAATAACAGTTCTAAGATGTGTATTGCGCCTCTGTTCTAAAGCCCTAATCGTACGGTTTCGTCTTCGTGCTGATCTGCGTAATCTATCGGCCCCTCTCTCAATCAGCCGATAGTCCCCATCTGGCCGCCTCTGTCTTCTATTCTGTGTGTTAGTCCGCTGTTCAGTTGTCCGTGCGTCAGTATCCCGTCTGCGAGTAGATCTACGTGATCTATCGGCCCCCCTCTCCGCCTGCCGGTAGTCCGCATTTGCCCGTCTCTGTCTTCTATTTTGTGTGTTAGTCCGCTGTTCCGTTATCCGTACGTCAGTATCCTGTCTGCGAGTGACTCTACGTGAACTATCGGCCCCCCTCTCCGCCTGCCGGTAGTCCGCATTTGCCCGTCTCTGTCTTCTATTTTGTGTGTTAGTCCGCTGTTCCGTTATCCGTACGTTAGTATCCCGTCTGCGAGTGACTCTACGTGAACTATCGGCCTCCCTCTCCGCCTGCCGATAGTCCGCTACAGTCCGTCTCTGCCTTCTATTTTGTGTGTCTGATTCCTGCTCAGTTGTCCGTATGTTCGTAGCCCGTCTACGTGATGCTCTGCGCAATCTATCAGCTATTCTCTCCCTCTGCCGATTGTCCACTTCAATCGGACCCTGTCTTCTATTTGGAATATCTACCTGCAGCGCACTTTCGCGTATGCGCGTCGACCTACGTAAATTACTAAGCGCCCCTGTATCTTCTACTCTTATGTCTTCTCTTATTTCTAAATTTTGTGCTGCAGTATCTATTGGCTCACTTTCCCTAAACTGTGTATTGGCTCTACGATCTCTCTGGGTTCTAGCATTTCTGGCATTTTCAGCCTGAAAATAATGCTCTTGCTCCCTATTCAATATATTTCTACGCCTCCGATTAGCCGCTCTTTGAGCAGCAGATTGTCTTTGGCGAGGCATAAGAAAAATAATGATTAATAAAACTAATTAAAATAAATAATATGAATAAATTTAAAAAAAATAATAATCAATAGTTGAATGTGATGGCGGCAATGATATTTCTTCCTTCTGGGGGGGATCGTAGATTTGGGGGTGTGATGCTGTGGGAAAAAACACAAATGCGACGCGAAAACAATTCGGGCAAAAAAATACAATTCGGGGCGCGTGGCGTTCACTTCACTTTATTGCTTCAACTGCCTTTACATAGGTAAAAGGAAGACTTAAAAACTAACTTAACATATGTATGTCTGTTGGATAAAAGAGCGCGAGAGCCCTCGGTAACTCTCGCACTGTTTACGCCGATATGCTGCCTACTTTGCGGCGGCGAGTTTCGGCGTAAACATCCCGCCCCCCTTGCAATACTATTGCAAATATGAGGGTGGAGACGGGATCTTTTGGATGCCGCTGGAGGGGCGCTGGCGGACTATGTCTTGAAGACTCCGGAAAGTACCCAGCCGAACAGAGTGTTCTGGGCCAACGGTAGTCCACCGTGGGATGGAACCAGCCCTGGAAGGAGTACGTCTCCATAGACTCCGCCAGCGTAATGCCTGGATAGCTGGATTGGAGTTCCTTATTGACCTTTTGTGCCGGAGTCCTGATCTGCACATCTTCCATCTTCAGAGTCACTGTGGTGGAGAACTCTGGCGACGCCCTTGACCTGAACAAGGCGCGGCAAAATCCATTTTCGGCGGAAAGGCCAAAGGCCTGTGCCAATGAGGTGGGCATGCGGCTATATGGACTGCAAGCGTCCAACAGCACGCGCACCTCGAAAATTTTGCCGTCCGTGTCCAGGTTTACTATGGCGGTCGGCATCATGCTGATCGCCACAGAAGGGGATGTCGCCAGGGACTCCGAAGGTGGAAGAGGCGTCACGGATGGCGAGGTTGCCTGCATCTCCTGCATCTCGGATTGGGAGGTGATTGGAAGGTGGAGAAGCGTGTGGTGGCCCTCGTCGCATGTGCGACAAGTGCCGCCACTGCGACATGAACCCTTAGAATGTTCATGGGCAAGGCAGTTCGGGCAGTATTTGTTGATCAATACTGCCCGAAGACGCTTCTCCGCAGCCAGACGCAGGAATCGTTGGCACTTCTTGAGGGCGTGGACTCCCTTTGGCTTTGCCGGTGTGTGTGCCTTGGGTGGTGCCATCTCACTAATCTGGAAAGGAGAAGGTGGATATAGATTAATGTTTGGAGAACATATATCCACTGATGGACAACACAAGGTTAGGAGGGTGTCTGGACTCTGTCCTCTAAAGGAAGTAGTGGAAAGAAAGTTGTTTTCACACTCTGATTCACAACCTTTGACCAGCTTGGCTGGTGGATCTTCCACAACCGGAAACTTGGTGAGAAGATCATCAAGCCTTTGTTCTGTGCTGATCTTGATCCTCGTTGTAAGGGAGGAAATGGTCGTAAGACTCGACTTGGATACTGGTCCAGTGAGGACCCAGCCGAATATAGTCTCTTGACCGAGCAAAGTTCCACAAATTTTGGATACAGAGCCACTCTTCATGATGGATGGGAGAATATCGGCTCCTAGGAGCACGTCTATCTGAGAGCTCTGGTGGAAATGCGGATCAGCGAGTTGGAGGTTTGGCAGGTCCTTCAGAAGATCCTTGGAAATTGAATAGGATGGAAGGTTACCTGCCAATTGGGGAAGAACAAAGGCTTCAGTTTTTAGCTGTAACCTGGGAATGATCGGGGAGCCAATCTGGAAGTGGCACAACTTTTGTGGATTGGCTGAGATGGCTTGATTTAAGCCAGCTACTTTAACTTGCACGGTTTGGTAGGAGGGTTGTATGATGTTAAACATCCGTTCGGAAATGAACGTAGCCTCTGATCCTGGATCGATCAGTGCACGTGCCTTATAAGTCATGCCCAAATGGCAAACATTTATAAGAGCAGTGCCGAGAAGAACACCTTGTGTGTTCGCCGTGAAGTAATTCTGAATATTAGTCGTTGGAGAAGTGGACTGTATATTAGAATTGGGAGTTGGTGAATCTGCTGAAGAGGGCGCAGTAGGAGGGGTGCCACGATGCAGGAGTGTATTGTGGCGACCCTTGCACGTAAAACAGTTGTGTTGACTCGTGCAATCTTTAAGGATATGTCCTCTTGCAAAGCAGTTCAGACACAACTTCTGCTGTTTGATGAAATTGGACCTTTCATCAACAGCCATTTGGAGAAAGCGCGGACACAGACGTATAGGATGGTTCTCCTTTGAGCAAAGTTTGCAAGTTTGTGGTTTGCCTACAACCTTTGTCTCAAAAGAGTTGACCTTCCTCGTAGGAGGCTCTTTTCGAGCAGGTTTTGGACTAGTCTGTGCGCTTGTACTAGGTTGTACGTCCTCTATCGCTTCCAATGTGCGATAGCGCTCTGAAAGGAAATCTGACATTTCCTTCCACGACGGAATTTCAGCCTTGTTTTGTACTGACTGCTCCCAAAGTGACAACGTCAGCTTTGGGAGTTTAGACGAGCATAGGAAGACAAGAAGGCAATCCCAATTCTCTGTTCTGATTTTGGAGTGGTCTAGAGCCGTTAAGCAACTTTGAATAGTGCTTTGAAGGACTTGGACGGCGGCTCCAGACTCGTGAGGAACTGACGGAAGGTTAAAAAGGATTTTAAGTTGGCTGTTGACTAACAGCCTCTTATTTTCGAACCTGTCCGTCAAGTTCTTCCAAGCAGAAGAGAAACCCTCGTTTGTGAGAGGGGATTTGGATACGATTGCCTTTGCTTCTCCGCTGGTCTTCGCATTTAGATGGAATAATTTCTCGATCTGACTTAGGCCGGGATCGGAAATGTAGACCGCTGTGAAGAGATCACGGAAAGTTGGCCATTTAAGGTAATCACCGCTGAAAACTTCAGCATCGAAAGGTGGTGACCGGTAGCTTCGTGGGTGGAAGGCTACTTGTGCTGCTGCAGGTGCTGGAGTGGGAGCCGTTGCAGTCTCTATACTCTCATTTAATTGAGAGGCAGTTTCCTCGTATATGGAGTAGCAGTGGTCATACCGGGCTTGCATGGCGATCTTGTCCGCAGCATTCGTCTCCGTTTGAGACCATGCGTTGGAACAGAGTTCATATTTCAGTTCTACGGCAGTCCATATGGAGCGAAGCTGCTCAAGACGCACTCTGTGAGTGTGAAGTGAGGCTGTAGGAGAATTTTGAATCCTAGCTTCGAACTGCGTGAGCTTATCAGAAGCGTTAATGAACTCTTGGAGTGCCATTTTTATTGCCAGTGAGATCTGATGACCAACTGAACGAGTAACTGGAGAAGTGTGCACCGAAATTGTTGGCACCTGACTAACTTTAGATGTGGCCGGAGTTACTTTCCGCAATGTGGCGGGAGAAGGTGTTCTACCAAGAAGGGAACTTGGAAGAGAGCTGGAGCGTCTGTGCTTAGTCGTCGGTACAACAAGGTGTTTCTTGGTGTCTGCACTGTCAATTGGCATCACAGGCTTTCAAAAAAGCGAGAAAAATGCAATTGATGCTGTTGACGGAAGCAGAAACTTGAAAGAGAAGAGCGTAGAAAATTGGACGTACAGAATTTTCTTGTTTTAACAATAAACAAGAATATTAATCAACTCAATCGGAAATTTTATCGAATCTGGTTGAGCGTAGAATATGTTGGTAGATTACAAGGCAACACTTTTTGGAAAAACGTTGCAAAAAAAATAATATATAAATATTATTTTATAAATATCGATATATTTTATTGAGTAATAATAATTATCGAGACAATTATTATACTCAGCGTGAAATTCTAAGAAAAGACGCAATATAATTTATTTACAAATAATAAATTACATTGTGAAAAATAAATAAATAATTATTTATTATTAGGATATATTTTCTCAGACGGAGGAAAATATATTCGATAATTTTTTGCAATGCTGCAGCGCCTTTTAATACCACAACACAGTGCACAATGAGACGATAAATAAAAAATAAGTGACTTTAAAAGTCACGGTTGCCCACTACGTGATTTTTTAATATTTGAGCTAGTGCAGCCCTGGAACGATAACACTGATTGAATAGAAAAAAGTGGCGGTTGGTCGATTGTGATCGAACTGCGATCACTAAGGCAAACTGCGATCACTACTCAAAAGGTAAACAAAGAAATAATAAATATTTTATTATTTCTTTGTATTAGATTAAGTAGACCAATAAATTAAACGTTTTTAAAATACGAATATGTGTGTTAGTTTAAGAATTTTAATATAAGAATATATGTATGTGTTAATATAAGTATTTGTGTGTGTTGTGCCGGTGCAGCCGAAATATTGCTGCCGGTCAAAGTGTATTGGAATATGTTAATAAATTTAATAAATGTAAAAGGAATACAGTGTTATCTTTTTTGGTGTTAGCTTTGGAGGTACAATTGCCACTTGAGGTGCGGACCTTGGCAATGTACTAATGGGCAACGTAAGTATGTAATGTGTATATATATTACACATACAATTTAATTAGTTTTGGAGAATGTATGTCCCTTTGTTCAAATGAAAGGGGTAGGAGAAGGTACATACATGTATGTGGCAGAGGTTTGGTAGAATTAGACGGATAAACTGTGTGTAATTTGTGACTCGTATTTCCGTACATATGTGTATGGAAATCTTACGAAGGTGGCAGTCGTCTGTAAGTAAGTATGTACTTACTAATGCAGCAACATATGTACATACAGAGATGCCGGTGGCGCAAATTGCGAGGTTAGGAGAAAGTAGAAAATCTTTCTTTTCACCAAGGAACAATTACACACAGTCCTCTGCCGCATAAGATAAGTAAAAAATTTAGTACTTATCTGGGGGATCCTGACGAGATGCCGATGATCAAGTGGTTCGAGCGGAGCGTGGGGATGAAAATCCAGCGACGTGATGTCCAAAATGATGATGATCTCCGGCTCGAAGGACCAATGAATGTGGTGGCGGCAATGAATTCTTCCTTCTCGTACAGTTGGGGGTGAGATGCTGTGGGAAAAAACACAAATCCGACGCGAAAAACAGTTCGGGCAAAAAATCAACTCGGGGCGCGTGGCGTTCACTTCACTTTATTTTTTTCAACTGTTTTTACATAGGTACAGAAAGGCTTAAAACTAACTTAACATATATATGTTGGATAAAAGAGCGCGAGAGCCCTCGGTGACTCTCGCACTGTTTACGCCGATATGCTGCCTACTTTTCGGCGGCGAGTTTCGGCGTAAACATAGTGCGAGGAAACAATAAGCGATTTAGATAATAAAACCATGTTATTGATAAGCCGAAACAAAAACCAGCCGTGATTATTTAAATACCCAGTGATAAATTCTATCCCCTCTAGAGCATTTGTGTGATAAGTGTCGTGTACGTGTGTGCCCGTGTGAGTGTGTATTCGCAGAGTAGCGCTTTTCTGGCATGCCGGTGCTCCGATGGCCACGTGTGTTGCATCCAGCTGGCGCTTGAGTGATGTGGATTTTCACTCACACGAGATCACTCAATTTATTTGCAAGCTGCTCGTAGAGCATTTGCGTTGTTTGCTAGCATACATATGTTGCATTCGATATGAATCGCATATGAATGCACGCACGTGCATGTAGTAGTAAGTGTGGAGCAGAGAGCTGCTTGAGTGGAAGTGTATATACATACGTATGTATGTATTGACTGGGCGGGAGAGCTTGAGACCCGGTCACAAGAAATTAAAGAGCATGTATGCAATGCATACTAATTGACGAGAGCACTGCTCTTATGCACTAAGGCTTTGTAGGGGGAGAGAAGCACTCACACTATTACAGCGCCATAAAGAGAGCAGTTTTGCCCCATATGGCATTGCTGTTTATTCACAGCACTTTTATAAATCTTTAAAACGCGATGTATTTATTATTAACAATGCACAGATATGTTTCACTATTCACTTTTCAGCTTTCGTTACTGACACTAGCGTATATATGTATCTATGTGTTGACTGAGCGGGAGAACTCGAATCACAGTCACAAGAAAAGAAAAGAAAGAGAGAGAAGAGGAAGAGATAGCATGTATGCAATGCATACTAATTGACGAGAGCACTGCTCTTATGCACTATGGCTTTATGGGGGAGAGAATCACTCACACTACTACAGCGCCATAAAGAGACCGAGATTTTTGCTACATATGGCAATGCTGTATTTTTCACGACACTTTTAATAAATCTTTAAAACACGATTTATTAAATTATTAACATTGCCCGGACTTGTTTTTCACTATTCACTTGTTCAGCTTTCGTTACTGAACATTTTGACACTAGTTTGGGCAATTAATTCGGCCTATTAAACGCTTTTTCTATCTTGTGACCATTTTTCTATCTTGTGACCATGACAGGTGCACGATTTTCGCCATACCGTTATTACCGGAATTCGACCGCACAGAGCCACAACGATAAAGTTGTAGATGTGGGGGGGGGGGGAACCGTATTCCAATTGATGGCCGTCAGGCTGTTGAAGTTACGTGATGAAGGTTACAGATGGGGATTCTCGTCCAGCTGGATTGTCGTCCTGCTGGTGACCAATTAGGCCTCTGGTGGTCCAGTAAATAAGAGTTCCGTCTGCTGAAATATAAGAAGAGAAGAAATGTTTGCCAAGTCTTCCAGACAGGTGGCAATTAATGGGAGGGGGGACAGGGAAATAATAGAATTTCCCTGGGAATGGGATCTTCTTGACATTGCAGTGTGCACGAGAGCAAGACTGCGAGGTTACCTGAATATTTGGTCATAAATGAGTGCATATACAAATACTTATATGTTAAATATAAGCATTTAAGCATCTGTACATATTGCTCGAATTGCTTCGCAGGTAATTAGTATGATAGAACTTCCCTGAGATTGAGGTCTTCCTTGACTTGCAGATTGCTCGAAGGCACACTGCGAGATTGCTTGACTGTAAGTCGTAATATATCGTATACATACATAGTTGCAATTATACATTATGTATAAGCATCTACATATTCATATATGTCATTCAGTTTTATTATTTCGTAAGGAGATTATATGTTGGTTTATTTCAGGATTGGGATCTTATGGACTTTGCAGCATGCGTATAGCAATGTTGCGAGATTAATGCCAATATGGTCATTGATATGTATTTATATAAATATGGATTTACTAATGCATACGCGTTTACATAACTGTATATATTGTTCAGCATATTATTATTTTATAATAGCGTTGAGAGTAAGAAGATTTAGCCGTGTGTTATTTTCGCGCCAAAAATTTTATTTGCATTTGATTACACATAACATGTATTGTTGACTTGCTCAAGTTGAGCTGAGTAAAGTTTTTGATTAGAAAATTTAAAAGTGTGTGAATTAACTATGCGAGAGCAAATTAGGTACAGTAGACTTTGCATATGAATGCAAGGACTGTATAGTTGAGTACATTGTACTGTGTTAACGTAAATTGCTTTATTAAGGCGTATTGGAGTTAGATTGTGACAATCGAGTTGTTTCCAGTATGATTGTCTGAGATACCAAGATGACTCAGTTTTACTGGTGTATATTAAAGTATATATAAATTATTAAAGTATATATAAGTCTACATACTTATTTATGCATATGTAAATATAATTATTTACGTATATATTTGTATGTATATATTTAAATGAATTGATTTTTTATATAAATTAAATTATTTTACATCCATCCATATTGATCAGTTTGTTATATATTTCACAAGAGTGATAAATGATAGGAATTCCCTGAGGTAGAGGTCTTTATTGACTTGCAGAGTGCACGAAGGCAAACTGTGAGATTGCTTGACTGTAAGTCATAATATATGTAAGGTGGCATCACACTGATGTTTTGCCATTCCCCCTGGAAGTGGTTGACAACTCAACGTGAAGGATGGCAACGCGGAGAGAAAGACAGCTGATAGGGGCAGTAGTAAAATGAAAGTCGTAAAACACAGTCGATCGGAAAAAGCAAAAGAAGCAGCGTTAACAGTTGAGCGCGATTTATAAGTTTTTTGGAATTTAAATTAGTTACTAGTATAAACATTTGGATTGAACCATTAATAAACATCTTATAACTTTGAACTATTAATAAACATCTTACATTTGGGGGCTCAACCTGTCTGAGTGTAAATACTATCGTAGTTAAAGCAGCAGAAAGTTGACAGTCGTTGGTGCAGTTAAGTGTAATTCAAAGTCGTACAGTTAAACAGTTGTGGAGTTACATTAAAAGTACCGAAAACTTAAGTTGTAAACGTCGAGTTAAAGTTGCAAAAACACACAAAGGTGGTGAAATTCACATAGCGGTCGGTCGGCGTCTGTTGAAAACTCCTAGAAACGTGGTGAAATTCGGTCGAAGTTTGCAGTTGTGTTTGGGCGTGCGCAAAAAAGAAGAATAGAAATGCCGAAACCAGCTCGTACGCCAGCAAAAAAAAATCAGAGAGAGGAGAACATAGTAGGTGTTCCTGAAGAGAGTGCTTGGGATGAGGAAACAATCATGGAAGCAAATAATATTGCAGATGTGAACAAAAAAGTTGATCAGTTGTTGCAGTTGCTAGCGTTGAAAGTCGAAGTAGATGAACGAAAAGAAAATCAAACGAAAATATCGATAGATGGTTTCGAGAAAATTATAAATAACTTTGATGGAGTATCAATTCCTGTAAAAAAGTGGTTTGAAATTTTCGATAAGAATGCTGATGCATATGAGTTGTCGGACAAACAGAAATATGTACAAGCGCGAAATAAAATGATTAATGCTGCCAAGTTGTTTTTAGAATCGGAGTGCGTATCGAACTATGAAACACTTAAGAATGTACTAATAAAAGAGTTCGAGCGACATTTGAACAGTGCGGAGATTCATGACTTGTTGCGTGAACGGAAAAAATTAAAGTCAGAATCGTTTCATGAATATTTGCTAAATATGAAAAAAATTGCCAGTATCGGTGACATCGAAGAGCCAGCAGCTTTGCGCTATATAGTAGATGGGTTGCAGATACAAAAACAGTTTAAAGTTAGCATGTATCGATGTGCGACGTACAAAAACCTAAAAGAGGAGTATGATTTATATGAGCTCGTACAAGAGCGGAGCAAGAATCGCGATGAGCATATTGGCATTAAAAAGAAAAAGTCTCCGAGTACACAGAAAGTTGATGGAAAGAAACAAGAGTACTGTTTTAACTGCGGATCGGCGGACCATAAGAAGAAAGAATGCACAGCTGAAACGAAATGCTTCAAATGTAACGAGAACGGTCATATATCACGCGACTGCCCACAAAAAGTTCGCAGTGTAAACATAATTACCGAGCAAAGTCGTAGGAAAACAGTAGCTATAAATGGAGGCGAAGTTGAATGCCTAGTGGACACAGGAGCTGATGTGTCACTGGTTAATGAGAATGCGCTAAGGAATCTAAAAGGAGTTAAGTTGTCCAGAAGCGTATCGGTATTGAAAGGACTCGGTAATACCAGTACGAAGCCAATTGGATCTTTTATCGCAAACGTTGATGTGGACCAAGTAAAAACAGAACATCAATTTTTGGTTGTAGAAAGTAGCAAGTTGAACTGCGGAGTAATATTGGGATTTGATTTTATAAAAAAATTGCATTTTACAGCTGATGAAAATGGCTTTAAGTTTTATGACACTGAGCAAAAAGCTACATCAGAAAAAGAAGATCAGCTGGTATATAACGTGGT
This sequence comes from Zaprionus camerounensis, assembly GCA_018904165.1. Lineage (NCBI taxonomy): Eukaryota > Metazoa > Arthropoda > Insecta > Diptera > Drosophilidae > Zaprionus > Zaprionus camerounensis. The sequence goes on from JAEIFS010000470.1 coordinate 77,132, forward strand.
GGAGGAGTCAAATTCAGTATCAGCCCCACAAAAATATAAGCAAATTGTTGAAAAAATGATCGAATGCAGTTACAAGTCGCCAGCAGTAAAGATGCAATGTCCGATAGAAATGGAGATTATACCAGATGGAGTTGTGAAACCATTTCGCCAGGCGCCAAGCCGTTTGTCTGAAGACGAAGCAAAAGCCGTAGCACTACAGGTAGATACGTGGCTCGATCAAGGGATTGTTCGTAAATCGACATCTCACGTTGCAAGCAGAGTTGTGGTTGTAAAAAAGAAAGATAAGTCATTGAGAGTATGCGTCGACTATCGGAAACTGAACAGTATGGTGCTTAAAGATCGTTTTCCGGTTCCGCTTATCGAAGATGTGATTGAGAAACTCAAAGCTGCCAAGTTTTTCACAATCATGGATCTTGAAAATGGCTTCTTCCATGTACCAGTTGATGAAAGCAGCAAGGTGTATACAGCATTCATTACTCGAGAAGGGCTCTTCGAATTCAATAGAGCGCCGTTTGGTTTTCAAAACTCTCCAGCCGCATTTATAAGATTTGTTAATCATATCTTTCAACCGTTGATGAATGAGGATACTATGCAGCTCTACATGGACGATATAATTATATATGCTAAAGATGTTGAAGATTGTATGCAGAAATCAAAAAAAGTCTTGGAGTTAGCAGCTAAGTATGATTTAAAAATAAACTGGAAAAAATGTAGTTTCTTGCAGCAGCAAATACAATTTTTGGGCCATGTCATCGAAGATGGAAGGATCTGGCCTGGCGCTGAGAAAACTGCAGCAGTAAGTCGCTTTGCTACACCGAAGAATATCAAAGCAGTGCAAGCGTTTTTAGGACTTACTGGTTTTTTTCGTAAGTTTGTGCCACAATACGCGCAAGTAGCACGGCCACTTACGGAGCTATTAAAGAAGGATATGAAATTCAAGATCGGTCCAGAGGAGCTGCAGGCAATACAGCAATTAAAAGACTTATTGATAAGTGAACCAGTTCTACGTATTTATGAAAGAGATGCACCAACAGAGTTGCATACAGACGCATGCAAGGATGGATATGGAGCAGTATTGTTGCAAGAGTTTAACGGAAAATTGCATCCGATTTATTTTTGGAGCAAGAAGACGACACAAGCAGAATCAAAGCAGCACAGTTACATCCTGGAAGTAAAGGCGGCTTATTTAGCACTCGAAAAGTTCAGGCATTATCTGCTTGGAATCAAGTTCAAGCTGATCACAGACTGCATCGCTTTCAAACATACTACCAACAAAACTGATATGCCAAGAGAAGTTGCTCAGTGGATCCTACACTTGCAAGATTTTGATGTACAAATAGAACACCGAGGTGCTGAAAAGATGAGACATGTGGACTACTTAAGTCGGTATCCTTTGCGAGTATACAATGTGACTACAGAACTGGCTGTTCGTCTGGAAAAAGCACAGCAAAAAGATGATCATGTGAAAGCAGTGATCAAAATTTTACAAAACAGTCCATATGAAAACTTTAAGCTAAAACGCGGACTACTTTTTAAAGAAGTCGCAGGCGGCGAGCTGCTAGTGGTACCGAAGCAGATGGAGCGGGAAGTGATCAGAAATGCTCACGAAGCTGGTCACTTCGCCACTCAAAAAACGATGCACAGTATTCAGCAGCAGTTTTACATTCCTCACCTGGAAGGTAAAGTAGCCAATGTTATTTCTAATTGTATCAATTGTATCATACACAGCAGAAAATTGGGCAAGCAAGAAGGCTTCTTGCATTGTATTGCAAAAGGTGATGTGCCACTCCATACGTTGCATGTGGACCACCTAGGACTCATAGATGCCACGTCGAAGCAATATAAGTACATATTTGCAGCTGTTGATGGGTTCTCCAAGTTTGTCTGGCTGTTCACAACGAAATCTACCGGTCACGAAGAAGTGATCAAGAAGTTGAACGAGTGGGCAGGTGTCTTTGGATTTCCGAGGCGCATTATAAGTGACAGAGGCGCTGCATTTACGTCAAATGCCTTCACCGACTTTCTAAAAGAAAATATGGTGGAACATGTGTGGTCAACAACGGGAGTCGCCAGAGGAAATGGCCAAATTGAGCGAGTGAATCGGTCAATTCTCTCAATTATATCAAAGTTGTCAGCAGAAGAACCGTCAAAGTGGTTCAAGTATGTATCACGAGTGCAGAGGGCGCTTAACTCACATATACACGCTACTACGAAGTCATCGCCGTTCGAGCTGATGTTCGGAACTAAAATGAACACCAAAGTTGAAGATCAAGTGCTTGACTTGGTAAACGAAGAGCTGATTGAGCAATTCAACGAGGAGCGAATAAAATTGCGAGCTGAGGCTAAGGCCAATCGAAAAGGCTCAGGAAATATACAAGCGGAATCATGACAAGAATCGTCGTCCGGAACATGGATATAAGCTAGGTGATCTCGTCGCCATCAAGAGGACTCAGTTCGTAGCATGACGCAAGTTAGCCAGCTCATATTTGGGTCCATACGAAATCATTAAAATAAAGCGCCATGGACGCTTCGATGTAAGAAAAGCTGATAAGGACGCCGAAGGACCGCATGTTACAGCAACTAGCTGCGACAACATGAAGCTATGGAAATTCGTAATAGAGAACGAAGAGCTGTTGTCATCCGGGACGGATGAAGATCAGGAGGGCCGAATGTAAGGTGGCATCACACTGATGTTTTGCCATTCCCCCTGGAAGTGGTTGACAACTCAACGTGAAGGATGGCAACGCGGAGAGAAAGACAGCTGATAGGGGCAGTAGTAAAATGAAAGTCGTAAAACACAGTCGATCGGAAAAAGCAAAAGAAGCAGCGTTAACAGTTGAGCGCGATTTATAAGTTTTTTGGAATTTAAATTAGTTACTAGTATAAACATTTGGATTGAACCATTAATAAACATCTTATAACTTTGAACTATTAATAAACATCTTACATATATGCATACATAGGTGCAATTATACGTTATGTATAAGCATCTACATATGCATATATGTCATTCAGTATTATTATTTCGCGAGTGGATTATATTTGGTTAATTTAGGATATGTGTCTTGTAGGCTTTGCAGCATGCGTGTGAGCAATGTTGCGAGATTAATGACAATTTGGTCATTGATATGTACATATACATTTACCAATGAATTCGCGTTTACCTAACCGTATATATTGTTCAGTAAATTATTATTTATAATAGCGTTGCGAGAAGAAGATTTGATGCTGTGCTATTTCGCGCCAAAATTTGTTTGCATTTGATTACACATAACGTGTATTATTGACTTGCTCAAGCTGAGCTGAGTAAATGTATTTTGTTAAAACTTTTAGAAGTGTATAAATTATCATTGCCAGAGCAGATTAAGTACAGTGGATTTTGCATTTAGATGCAAAGACTGTATAGTTGAGTACATTGTAATGTGTTAACGTAAAGTGCTCTATTAAGGCGTATTGGAGTTAGATTGTTACAATCGAGCTGATTTCAACATGATTGTCTGGGATACGGAGATGAGTCAGATTTACTGATGTATATTTATGTATATGTCGCATCGATATTATTTGTTTAATTCCTAGTTGTTAAGTATCATCACTTATTATTTTGTAATGAATGTCATCACTAATAAAGAACAAGTGACAAAGATAGGAAGATTATCTATTCTCATCCATCCTCTTCCCACTTGTGCCTTCTCTTGCACACGATCCACAAGCCCAACAGAATTGACTGTTCTGCGTAACGTAGAGCGAGACAAATATAGTGTGTGTGTCCGAATGGATGATGCAATAATTGCAATTATTGCGTAGTGGCTAACTGGCGTCAAGAAGACGCGTGCCAAAAAACGGTGTCTAGGCATTGTGCTAGCATCAAATTCGAGTCAGTGAAAAACGGACACTAAAAGAAGGCAGTCGAAATGTCGAGGAAACGCAAGGCCGCGATCCGAGAGGCACAGGAGGTGGAGATGAATGAGTCTGGCCAACGGACTCCGATATCAGAAGTGGGATCGCCTCAACACCAAACCATGACCGACAACCGTTTGTGCACACTTTTAGAAACGCAGCATCGCAATTTGATCGACGTTTTGAATGCAGTCAAAAGTGCACAGTCAGCCAGCTGTAAATAAATTCGTCGTACTGCCTAAATTTAATCCCGACTCCACTGGCGCTAGTGCAGCTGCTTGGTGTGCTACGGTGGATCTAATTTTAGCAGAAAACCCTCTGAATGGCAGTGCTTTGCTTATCGCTTTGAGCAAATTACTAGAAGGCGCCGCATCTAACTGGCTGTCACAAGTTTGTTTTTCTGGAATCACGTGGGACGCATTTAAGGAATTGTTTTTGCAACAATTTGAAGGCAACGAAACACCAGCAGCCACTTAATGCCCTCAATGGTAGCCCAAAAAACGGCGAGTGCCTTTCGCTGTATGGAAGCCGGTTATTAACGACACTAATGGCAAAGTGGAAGTCGATGACTACGGAAGAAAACGCCGTGTCGGTAGTTCTGGCGCACGTTGCCCATATTGACACAAGACTGCAACGTACTGTTTATACAACCAACATCAGAACACGTAACGAATTGCAGAATGAGTTGCGGGCATTTGCTTTTGCCAAGAAGAAAGAGCATCCCTTTGAGAATAATTCGGCGGCCAAGAGACAACGCGCACACGCCGCTATTAAATGCCACTTTTGAGGAAGAATGGGTCACAAACTGGTGGACTGCCGTTTGAGGAGTAACGCTGCTAAGCCAAAACAGGGATCCAATCCAAATTCTGGACGTTTATCGGACGCAGGGACTAAAGCAATTACTTGCTATAAGTGTGGAGCTCCTGGACATTTTGCTTCGGCTTGTACTGAGAAAAAAGAAGCAGCCAGTCGTAATAAAATGGATGAGAGGCGTGTAAACTTGTGCCAGGTGTCCGACCCAATTGGTACTATGGCTTCGTCTGGTGAGTCGTATCCATTCTTTTTTGATTCTGGAGCCGAGTGTTCGCTGATAAAAGAGTTTGTGTCTCACACGAATCACACGAATCAATAATATTGTAGTTTTAAAGGGAATAGGAAAGAGTTCAGTGACAAGTACTATGCAAATATTGTCTAATGTTATAATCAGTGGTTATTCTCTTGAAGTACTTTTTCACGTCGTTCTTAACAGTCACATAAATTATGATATTATAATCGGCCGAAAAATTTTAACTCAAAATTTTGGTGTAAAGATAACAATAGATACTTTTGAATTATATAAGACAAAATCTGTGTACACCCTATCTGCTTTGAATAATTGTGTCAGCCTTACCAATGTTGATACCGAGCTGTGTGGTGTGGATAAGTCAACTTTATTAGAAATTCTAAGCGAATTTTCAAACGCATTTATAAATGGGTTTCCGAAAAGCCGAGTCACAACTGGAGAGTTGGAAATTCGATTGATTGATCCTAATAAGAAAGGCGGCCATATCGAGAGAGACAAAATTAGAGAATTATTGGCATCGAATATTATCCGCTCCAGCTGCTCCCCTTTTGCAAGTCCAATGCTTTTAGTCAAAAAGAAAAATGGCTCGGATAGACTTTGCATAGATTATCGTGAGTTAAATGCCAATACCGTTTCTGAAAAATATCCCTTACCGCTAATTAATGACCAAATCTGTAGGCTACGTGGGGCAAAGTTATTTTCGTGTCTGGATATGGCTAGTGGTTTTCACCAGATTCCCATACACCCAAATTCAATAGAGCGAACGGCATTTGTTACGCCAGAGGGCCAATTCGAATTTTTAACTATGCCTTTCGGCTTAAAAAATGCACCCTCTGTGTTTCAACGTGCGATTATGAAAGCGTTAGGTGACCTTGCCCATTCCTATGCTATCGTTTATATGGATGATATTTTGATTACTGCTCAGACAAAAGAAGAATCTTTCGACAGATTGAGAACAGTATTGGAAATCCTATCACAGGCTGGGTTTTCATTTAATGTTTCTAAATGTTCATTCCTAAAATCAAATATAGAGTATCTTGGGTTTCTTATAAAGGATGGCGAAATTCGGCCCAATCCACGTAAAATACGAGCACTGTGTAATTTACCTCCTCCACGGTCCGTTACTCAAGTGAGACCGTTCATAGGCTTGGCTTCATATTTTCGGCAATTCGTACCAAAGTTCTCCGAAATAATGAAACCGTTGTATGGTCTTACGTGTAAAAACAAAGTATTCCAGTGGGGATCAGAACATGAGCAAATACGTCAATCGGTTATCAAAACATTAACAGATGAGCCTGTGCTAGTGATATTTGATCCTCAGTATCCAATCGAACTTCATACTGATGCCAGTATGAATGGTTATGGAGCTATTCTCCTTCACAAAATTGATAACAAGCCCCGTGTCATCGAGTATTTTAGTAAACAAACATCGTCTACTGAGTCTCGGTACCATTCTTACGAGCTCGAAACATTGGCCGTATTTAACTCAATGAAGCATTTTCGACATTATCTGCATGGCAGACATTTTACAGTTTGGCTCCTTGCAGAACAACAAAGAGATTCAGAGACATCATCAATCATTTTGAAAATCCAAAACAATGAGCTTGGGGAAAGTGTAGCCAACACTTACGAAATTCGCTCAAAAATGCTTTTTCGAAAAATCCAAAGAAATGGTAAAACTAGGTGTCTCCCAGTAGTTCCTAGATCCTTTAGGTGGTCTGTAGTGAATCACGTCCATGAGGCAATTGTACATCTTGGTTGGGAAAAAACGTTGGACAAAATGTACGAATTTTACTGGTTTGAGAATATGGCGAAATATGTTCGTAAATTCGTGGACAATTGACTTATAACTTGCAAATTGGCCAAGCCTCCATCTGGAAAGTTACCAATTGAGCTTCACCCCATACCCAAGGTAGACATTCCATGGCATACGATACATATTGATATTACCGGTAAATTGAGTGGCAAAAAGGACCAAAAAGAATATGTCATAGTTCAAGTAGACGCGTTCACTAAATTTGTTCATTTATACCACACCATAAATATTAATAGCGAAAGTTGTATAGATGCTGTAAAGTCAGCAATATCAATTTTTGGTGTTCCGGCACGTATCATTGCAGATCAGGGTAGATCCTTCACTGGATCGACTTTTAGCGATTTTTGTTCTATGCAAAAAATAGAATTACACTTAATAGCAACAAGCGCAAGTCGCGCAAATGGGCAGGTAGAACGTGTTATGAGTTTGTTAAAACGCATGTTAACCTCTGTTGAAAGTAGTCAAAGATCCTGGCAAGACGCTTTAGGCGAAATACAAATTGCTATTAATTGTACCATTAATCGAATAACAAAATCTAGCCCCTTAGAATTGTTAATTGGTAAAGAGGCAAGGCCCCTTAATATGTTACCTATTGTTGAAGAAAATAGTAAAGTTTATATTAATTTTGTAAGAAAAATGGCGAAAGAAAATATGGCAAAAAACGCTTTATACGAGAAAGTACGATTTGACAAGAACAAAGCTAAATTTAGTCGATTTAAGGTTGGAGATTATGTTTTGCTCAGAAACGAGGAGAGACATCAAACAAAGCTGGATAAGAAGTTTAAGGGTCCATTCCTGGTGACAGAGATACTAGAAGGAGATCGGTATATTTTGAAATCCTTAGCAAATAAACGAACTTATAAGTACTCGCATGAGTCTTTGAGAGGTATGCCAAAGGAAGAGATTCCCAGAGAACTAGACATGTATGATGATAATGACGACGTTGAAAGAGACGTTAGAGACCCATTGGTGGATTCCAATGAGGGTGAAAGCGTTGAAAGAGATGCTAGAAATATATTGGTGGACTCCAATATGAATGTAGACGCTGAAAGAGGCGTCCTAGATGGGTTGGTGGATTCCAACTAGAAAAGGGCATTGATTGTTTACAATGCGGTATTCCAGACATCACCATATTGTTGAGTTGCCAGCGCTAATGGGTACACGAGTTAATGTGTTGACTTGTTTGTTGATTGGAGACTGACATTTCGGTGAGTGTCCTGGATACGGTATAGCATGAGTATTTGGGAATTCTCTATCTGCTGGGTACCAGAGTGCTTCAGAAATATCCTGTCATTAGTTTGGACACTTGAAAAAAAAAATAATAATAATAAATGAATAATATTAATTTTAGACGTTCGATGTGACTTTTTAACAAAGAAAATAAATCTTTTCAGAGTAAATGATATGATCTCCTCTTTAATTTCGAATACTATTGCAGCACACGAGGACGTGTGACAGTCAGGAAGGCCGTATCGCATCGATATTATTTGTTTAATTCCTAGTTGTTAAGTATCATCACTTATTATTTTGTAATGAATGTCATCACTAATAAAGAACAAGTGACAAAGATAGGAAGATTATCTATTCTCATCCATCCTCTTCCCACTTGTGCCTTCTCTTGCACACGATCCACAAGCCCAACAGAATTGACTGTTCTGCGTAACGTAGAGCGAGACAAATATAGTGTGTGTGTCCGAATGGATGATGCAATAATTGCAATTATTGCGTAGTGGCTAACTGGCGTCAAGAAGACGCGTGCCAAAAAACGGTGTCTAGGCATTGTGCTAGCATCAAATTCGAGTCAGTGAAAAACGGACACTAAAAGAAGGCAGTCGAAATGTCGAGGAAACGCAAGGCCGCGATCCGAGAGGCACAGGAGGTGGAGATGAATGAGTCTGGCCAACGGACTCCGATATATATATATCTGTCTACATAATTATTTGTGCATATGTACATATATTTATTTATATATACATGTGTGTGTATATATTTATATGCAATGATTTCTTATATAAATGAAAGTATTTAGCATCCATCTATATTGTTCAGATTATTATATAATTCACAGGTAAGGATAAGTGATAGGATTTACCTGAGATTGAGATCTTATTGACTTGCAGAGTGCCTGAGGCATGATTGCAAGATTGCTTGACTGTAAGTCATAATGTATTATACATAGATGCAGCAAAACATTATGCATAAGCATCTACATATTCATATTATGCGTTCAGTTTTATTATTTCGTAGATGGATTATATGTTGGGTTATTTAGGATTGAGATCTTGGACTTTGCAGCATGCGTGTGAGCAATGTTGCGAGATTAGTGACAGTTGTTCATTGGTATATACATATATAAATGCATGTATTTACTTGTGATACATTTACATAACTGTATATATTGTTCAATATAAGATATTATTTATCTTATAATAGCGTTGATTAAGAAGGTTTGACGGTGTGCATTTTTACCGCCAATAATTGAATAACATTTGATTACACATAACATGTATTGTTGATTTGCTCAAACTGAGTTGAGTAAATGTATTTTATTAAAAAACATTTAGTAGTGAGAGAGTTAGCTAAGCAAGAACAAGTTAAGTACAGTAGATTTTGAGTAAATGCAAGGACTGTATTGTTTAGTAGATTGTACTGTGTTGGAATAAGGCGAATAAAATTTATTGACATATATTATATCGTACATATTTAATCTAAGTACCTACTTTATGCACATGCATATATGTAGGCATTTATTATGCAATTATTTATTTATTTACTGTAGTGTTGAGTGTGAGGATTGCTTTGTAGTACGCAATACTTAGGCGTAGCCAAGTAAGATTGAGCTAAGTGAGTAGGTGTATTTAACATGTAGTGAGGTTCAAATTGCTCGCGTGTACAAGCGTAATACGTAGTGTCATTTGTTGTTTCTGCGAAATCATAGTTTGTGTTAGTATTTTACCGTTCGATCAGGACAACCGTTATGTGCTTCTAGACCGACCAAACAAATAAACACAAGAACGCAGTGGTGTAGTTGACGGTTTAATTGAAACTGAGTAATAGGAATTTCACAATGACTTCTTAAGCTATAATTGAGCGTTGCCAGATCAAAACAAGTAAGCTATAATTGAGCGTTGCCAAATCAAAACATATAAAGCTTATTTAAATTATAACGTAATTTCAACACTTCCTCTTAAGCTATATATATGTGATGTAAAACGAAAATTAATTTAATCCAAGCAACTTAGCAAAATTCTGTTGCTTTTGCTTACACAAGCCTTTCGTTAGTACATCTGCAACATTTTTATCAGTGGGTACATATTCAAGAATTATTTCATTACATTCTACTTTTTCACGAACAAAATGATACTTAATATCTATATGCTTAGTGCGTTTATGGTGTACTGGATTCTTCGCAATATGATGAGAACTTATGTTGTCGCCACATATGGTTATTGGTCCATCTAATGACCATCCAATCTCTAAAAGCAAACGGCGAAGATACACCGCTTCTTTTGCAGCTGTGGATAAAGCAACGTACTCTGCTTCTGTGCTGCTCATGGCGACGACGCTCTGCTTAGCTGAAGTCCATGAAAACGCACTGCCTCCAAGGAGGAATGCATACCCACTGTATGATTTGCGATCTGACAGGTCGTTTGCCCAGTCTGCGTCGGCGAAGCCTATTACCTGTTCGCCGGACTTGCTGTATGTGATTTTTAGATCAACCGTGGCTGAAAGGTATCTCAAAACATGTTTCGCTGCAGTCTCGTCTTCACTGTGTGGATCAGTATTTCTTTGTGACAGTTTGCTCACTGTATGCAAAATGTCTGGTCGGCTCAAGACTGCTAAATACATAAGAGAACCGATTAATGATTGAAATTGTGTTATATTTACCTTGACACAATTCTCATTTCTACAACCCATCTTATAACCAGGGTCTAGCGGCGTAGCTGCGGGACGACAATTTTGCATGCCATATTCATCCAATAGGTTTATGATGAACTGCTTCTGGCATAGCGAAATCGACCCTCTTGTACTTTCTCGTTGGATTTCCATGCCAAGGAAATAATTTAGTTGGCCGCCATCTTGTAGGTCGAATTTATTTGCGATCTTTTTCTTAATCGCGCTGATCTCGTTCTCGTCGTAGCTGATGATGATTAAATCGTCGACATATACTGCAATGTAGCTGTGTTGTTGCTGCTGCTGCTTCATGTACAGGCACGCCTCATTTTTGCTGCGCTTGAAACCAATGCTCTTCAAAACTTCGTCCAATGTGTCATTCCAGACACGCCCTGACTGTTTAAGTCCGTAGATCGCCTTTTGAAGCTTTAATACTTTGTTTGGATGCTTCTCATCAATGAAGTTTTGTGGTTGCCTCATATACACTTCTTCTTGAAGTCTGCCGTTTAAATATGCGTTTGATATGTCAACCTGGTGCATGCATAGCTGTTTTTCTGCTGCTATGGCGAATAGCATTCTGATGGTTTCGTACCGGATTACTGGAGAAAACGTTTCCGAATAGTTGACGCCCATCTTTTGCCCACAACCTTGAGCAACAAGTCTTGATTTAAACTTTTGTATATTTCCCTCTTTATCCTTTTTGACGCGGAAGACCCACTTGGATCCTATGGCCTTCTGTCCTGGAGGTAAATCACACAATGTCCATGTGTTATTTGAAATGAGAGCATCATATTCTTTCTGCATTGACGTCTTCCAGTCTTGGGCATGCTCGCCCCGTAAAGCGTCTCCAACTCACTGTGGCGTCTCAATGTCTTCAATGTAATTGAGGCTGAGACTGCGAATAATTTTTGGTCTGCCGGGTCCACGTCGAGGTGCGTTGCTCTCTTGCTCTTGTACGTCTGGTACGATCTCCTCCTCAGTGAGAATTTGCTTTTCCTCGCTTGCGCTTACAAACTCCTCCTCCTCTTCACCGGAGTCATAGCTGTCGTAAGAATTATTGCTCTGCTCGACCACCATGGGCATAGCCTGCCGCTGCTGCTCTGGTACTTGGATGTTTGACTCAAGGTGAATGATGTTTGTAGCGAAGTCATTATTTTGTTCTGAAATAGAGCATTTTTCAAATTCAGTGTTATCAAACTCACTCTCTACAAATTTGACATCACGACGTGCAACAATGATACGTTTTTCCCGATCGTATAAACGGTCAAATATACAAATATATACTCTTTTCCCTTTTCCTGGAACTTGCTTTTTCTTGTCTTATCCAGTGCAAACGCGCGAGATCCGAACACTCGCAAATGCTTAACAGATGGCTTCCTATTTCGCCATATTTCGAAGGGTGTAGCGCCCATAAGTGCTTTGGAAGGGCACCTGTTACGCAAATATGAAGCTGTGGACACGGCCTCGGCCCACAAAAACTCCTCTAATTTCGCATGAATCAGCATACTTTTGGCCATCTCGACGATCGTTCGATTAGCGCGTTCCGCGACGCCGTTTTGTTGTGGTGTATACGGAACCGTTAATTGCCTTTTTATGCCGCACGTGTTCAAATACTCTGTAAACTGCCGGTTTACATATTCTGTCCCGTTGTCACTTCGCAAAGCTTTTATTTTCTTGTCCGTTTGGCACTCGACATATGATTTGAACAATTTGAATTTATCAAACACTTCGTTTTTCGCATGCATAAAATATATAAATATTTTCCGTGAATAGTCGTCTATGAACGTGACGAAATATCTGTTGCCGCCTAAAGAACTAACATTCATTGGCCCGCACACGTCACTGTGAACTAGTTCCAGTACACTTTGCGTAGCTCTCTCGCTTTTCTGTGGGAATGGCAATACGTGTATTTTTGCCATATTGCATGTGTCGCAATTAATATTCACCGACATATTTTTAACGTCCATGCCAATTACTAGCTCTTTTTCTTTGAGTTCTTTTAAACATTGAAAATTTAAATGACCAAACCGATTGTGCCATGTTGCCATGCGAGAAGAATCATTCAACAAATGAACCGCACTGTTTTTAGAGCTACTTGTAAATAAATACAAATTTTCTTCTTGCATTGCTCTCATCATCACTTCACCTTGTTTGTTTTTTATCACCGCTGCCTTTTTATCAAAAGTACTCCGCGGACTTGCTCACTGATAAAAAATTCATATGCAATGATGGAACGTAAATTACATCTCGTAATTCAATGTTTAAATTTTGTGATTTAAGCATAACAGTCCCGATGCCGCTCGATTTCACGAACTTATCAGCTGCTAGCATAATCGATGTTTCCTTATCAATGAAAGATGTAAACAATCCCTTGTCACAACACATATGCGACGTGGCACCACTATCAACACACCATATGTTTTTCCTTTGAGTGGTAGCACTAATATGCATCAAGCAGTTTGATTTCTCCTTGCTTTCCCCTAGTTTTTTATGCCTCTCTTTGCTCGGGCATTCTCGTGCTCGGTGACCGAATTTCTCGCAAATGTAGCATTTTCCCTTGAAACTACGCTTTTCAAGGTTCTTTTTCACGGTCGTTGCACAGATGTCGTGACATTCTTCGCGTTCTTTTTGCTTTGCAGTTTCATGTAATTTTGTATGTACATACACGGCTTGGACAGAACCTTCGCGATCGTCCCTTTCTTGCTTGCGCGCTCCCTCTTCCAGAAGCTTCACTTTTACCGTTTCGAACGTCGGCAGCGTGTCGCGTGTTTCGATCGCTACGACGAAATTTTCCCACGAATTTGGTAAACTGGATAACAACATGATGCTTTTTAATTCATCATTAATTGTTATGTCCATCTCAGCTAATTTGTCGACTGTTTCAGCAAATTTATTGACATATTGAACAACGTTATCCCCTTCTAGCATTCTCAGCCTTGATAGTTTTTGATATAACTGCACTTTTCTGATCGGGCCACCTGGCAAATGTACATCACACAATTTTTTCCATGCGTCTGCTGCTGTTGTGCATGCCTTTATATGCATTAACTGTGTTGCTTTTAAATTTAAAAACAAACTTGCCAGGGCCTTTTGATCGAGCATATTCCATCTTTCGGAATCTTCAGAGCCATCTTCTGGCTTTACATATTGGCCACAAACGACTTTCCATAGATCTGCTGTTATAAGCACACTACGCATTAAAATGCTCCATACGTCGTAATTATCGTCGCCTAATTTTTCTATTTGAATTTGGACACTCATTTTGTCGAATTCCGCAAATTAGTTTTTATTTATTTCGAGTTTCAACCGGACGCGTTTTAGTTCATTTAATTACTTTTAATTATTCAAACCGAAAACTTTGCTTGCTGAGGGCCCATAACCAACTGTTAGTATTTTACCGTTCGATCAGGACAACCGTTATGTGCTTCTAGACCGACCAAACAAATAAACACAAGAACGCAGTGGTGTAGTTGACGGTTTAATTGAAACTGAGTAATAGGAATTTCACAATGACTTCTTAAGCTATAATTGAGCGTTGCCAGATCAAAACAAGTAAGCTATAATTGAGCGTTGCCAAATCAAAACATATAAAGCTTATTTAAATTATAACGTAATTTCAACAGTTTGATATACAGAGATGACTGAAATTTGCTGATATATATTTATGTATGTTATTTGCGCTCTTATTTTATACATAACTACTTATACTTATTTGTATATATGTATGTATGTATGTGTAATAACATGTATTTTCTTATTTGTTGATGATTATTTGGCTGAGCTAAGTTAATAGTTCACCAAACTGATCGAAATGAAAATTATATTCATTTTATGATAGTAGAGATGTTATTCTGTGAAGAATAGTTTCATTTAATAATGCATATTTACTATTTGTTGCTGAGTTATTAGTTATATGTAGTGTCATTAAGTGGGGTATAATCAACACTAAGTGTAGTAACCAGAGGAGTATTTAATTTAATTTAATAATAATTATAGAGTTTTGGCGGCCTTTATGTTGTACACTCATTATAGCTGGCTCGAGGTCAAGGTTATATTAAAACCAGTAAGAAAAGCAACAGTCGCGCGGCACGCGACAGTGGGATACCCTTCGACCCATGATCTAGTGTAGTAAATTTGTTAAATTCATACACATACACATAGACACATGCTTGAAAATTATTCCCGACAGATGGCGCTCGCGCTGCGCGCTCGCCCGCCTCCCTTGTTAGCTGACACAAGCACTTGGTTTTATGCTCATACTTTCTTAAATAACTTCTGTGTTTACTGTCCGAACAGATTGTAATTTGGAGACTACGTAGATATTTTATTCAGCTTAGCATATGTTAAAGTCAGAAAGTTGTATCTTTTATATCGCGCTTATAAATTGAGTTCAAAAATTAAATTATTGATTTGTGGGGGCGGTGGGCGTGGCACCTAACATTTGAAATAAACTTGATCTGCGCCGAGTATATAGGAACCTTCATTCCAAATTTGGTGTCTCTAGCGTTTATAATAGCTGAGATCTGTGTGTTCATCTGGTCAGACGGACATCCGGACAGACAGACGGACATGGCTCAATCGACTCGGCTAGTGATCCTGAGCAAGAATATATATACTTCATGGGGTCTGCCACGCCTCCTTCTGCCTGTTACATACATTTGCACAAAGTTAGTATACCCTTTTTTGACCATTTTCAATGGTCGAAGGGTATAATGAGAGAGAATGAACGGGATCGTGCAATAATAGATACAGTGGGACGAACCAGGAAATTCTTGAATGAAAATAAAAATATATTAATTTTAAATTCTGACAAAGGAAACAAAACAGTGGCAATAGAAAAAGACGAATATAGAAATAAAATTTGAAATTATTAGGAGATTTCTGCACATACAGAAAACTAAAAAAGGACCCCACATCACGATTACAAAAGAAAAACAACGAACTAGTGGAGAAATTATTCAGGAAGGAGCTTATTTCAAGGACGGAAAGAAATAAGCTTATAACAAATATTGCAACACCACCGAGAATTTATGGACTACCAAAAACCCATAAGGAAGGGACACCACTGAGACCAATATGTTCCTCTATAGGATCCCCTTCTTACGCCTTATGCAAATACATTGTTTCTATTCTCAAAAATTTGACAACGGAATCGAAATTCAACATAAAAAACGACATAGAATTCAAAGATAAAATAAATGACGAAAACATCAACGACGACGAAATACTCGTCTCTTTCGACGAAGTATCACTTTTCCCCAGCATACCATTAGACTTAGCTTTATCAACTATAAAATCAAAATGGACACAAATACAACAACATACTGAGATACCTGAACAAAATTTCCTAGAAATAGTTAAGTTCTGCATCGTAGAAAATAGATACTTCAAATATGAAGACACAATTTTTTCGCAATTAAAAGGTATGCCAATGGGTTCCCCAGCTTCACCCGTAATTGCAGACATTGTAATGGAGGAATTATTGAAGAACACCGTGGAAAAACTTAAAACAAAACCACGACTACCAACAAAATATGTCGATGACCTGTTTGCAATTACAAAGTCCAACGAAACAGAAAACATACTCCTCGAACTTAATTCGTACCATAAAAACATAAAATTCACAATTGAGAAAGAACAAATGAAAATGGTCAAAAAAGGGTATACTAACTTTGTGCAAATGTATGTAGCAGGCAGAAGGAGGCGTGGGAGACCCCATAAAGTATATATATTCTTGCTCAGGATCACTAGCCGAGTCGATTGAGCCATGTCCGTCTGTCTGTCTGTCTGTCTAGAGTTACCAGGCAGGAAGACTCCTGTGTACTATAAGCTGATCAAGTTTATTTCAAATGTTAGGTGCCACGCCCACCGCCCCCGCAAATCAATAATTTAATTTTTGAACTTTATTTGTAAGCGCTATATAAAAGATACAACTTTCTGACTTTAACATATACTAAGCTCATTAAAATATCTACGTATTCTCGAAATTGCAATCCGATCGGACAATAAACACAGAAGTTATTTACGAAAGTATGAGCATAAAACCAAATGCTTGTATCAGCTAACAAGGGAGGTGGGCGAGCGCAAAGCGCGAGCGCCATCTGTCGGCAATAATTTAAAAGCATAACGTATTTGTATATGTGTATGAATTTAACAAATTAAACTACACCGGCACATAGGTCGAAGGGTATCCCACTGTCGCGTGCAGCGCGACTGTGGTTTTTTTCTATTTTTTTTATATAACCTTGACCTCGAGCCAGCTACAATGAGTATTTAATAATAATAATACTACTACTAGTATGCATTATTATTTATTAGTTGAAATATGATTTAGTTAGATTGTGCAGTTAATGCTGCTCTTAGTGACGACAGCCTTAGGCTGCAGGATATGCTGTTGCACATAGTTTGGACAGTGATGTCAGTCTTCACTAGGCCTCATAAGGCTCTCGTAAGATTGCCAATTGGGTACCCATTGGGTGCAATGTTGTGGTCGTTGATCTCTGAGAGTTAAACTAGAACGCTGGTTCTGTTGTGTTTGTTGCCTTAGTTGACTGGTCATTGCGTTTGTGTTTTGTGCTAAGTGACGTTGATTTTGCGTGCGGCTGCGGCTGTTTTCTTGCTGGCAGCGCTGCTGTTGTTGGTGTGTGGTGTTTGCGCGGAGAACAGATTGATAAATTCTGTAGCCGCGATAGTTGGCTGTATGATTTCCATCACAATTAGCGCACCTGGCTTCCTGATTGAGTGGCTTTTTACATTGCCTCCAGTCATGTCTACCAGCACACTTGAGGCAGGAAGGTAGTTGATTGCATCCATTTTTGGTATGACCAAATTGTTGGCAGCGATGGCATTGACTTGGCTTCGATTGGCGCTCAAGTCTTTCAATTTAAACATTCTGATTGCCCAGTTTGTTAATTTTAAAGATCTTATTGACGTTAGTAGTGTTGACAAGAACAACATTGAAGGCGTAAGGAGTGCCAGAGCGGTGATTCTTTTCAATCGCTACATAGCAGGCTCTGAGTTCATGTTTGGCCAGCTCTTCGCGTAGCCAATTAGTTGGGGTATCAGAGTTGAGTCCTTTGATAAGGACCCGTGTTTGTTGAATCCCAGCATGGGTATAATATTCAATTTTGTTGACGTGAATGTATTCAAAGAGCTTATTACTTGAGTTGAAACTGTTGCAGATGACCTCAATGCCGCGTGGCGAGGATTTGGTGACAAAATTATCAGGGCCAATAGCGTTACGTAGTCCTTCTAGTAATTCCATATAAGGAATTCTAGAGGTGATGAACACCGGCTTGGGTTTAATATTGATTTGTTGCTGAGGAGGAAGTCTCGCTGCAGCAGCAGGATTGACGACTGCGCCCGTATTAGGCGCAGTATGTGTTTGCAATAGCAAACTCACTGAAGTATTATCCGCAATTTTGCTTGTATTGACGGCGGAGCTGGATGTCTCCCCTAGTGGAAAGACTCTGGCACTATGTTCCATTTCATAGTTGTCTGAGTTAGTGGAGACTATGTTGCGCATGTCTTCAGGATCGGCATTCTTAATGTCCAATTTATTGAATAGATCGGCTTCTAGATCAAGCTGATCTGCTTGGCAATCAGATGCAGGAGGAATTTTACCTACGTGCATTTGATCACGTGGTGGGCAAGGGTTGCTTCCAATGGGAGTGTCCAAATGGGTCGACTCATGTGGTGACTGGGATGCTGTTACAGAAGCAGAGTTGTAGACTGTGTCTGTATTAGGGGCATAATATGTTTGCGTATGCAAACTGAGTGACATATTTTCCGAAGTGTTGCGTGTAGTGAGTAGATATTTGATTACTCCAGGAGATGGAGGGAACACATCCACTGGTGTGTAGTTGACTTCATACAGTGCACTATAGGCAAGAAGCTCGAAATTTTTGCAGAAAGTCTTTTTTTTCATATTTTTAAAACACAAAATTTAATGTGTTTTCTAAATATTAATACTTCAGATTAAATAAAACTATTTTTAAAAAAATTTTAAAGCTCACGGTTTGCAATTGCCGCGCTAACAAAGTCTGCTGATTAACTGCATGATCGACTGATTGAAATGGAACCGTAAATATTGATTAATTTGGCGCTCAAATTCTGGCTGTTTCGTTAAAGGGAAAAAAATTTGTTAATATGGAAAATAATCGTACAGGTATTTATTTTCAATGTTTTATGTTAGTTTTTATATGTCTGTATATTTCGTCGTGTATTGTCCAATGTTGTTGATGTGTTTTTGCAGCTAAAATCTAACATATTTAATTGTGTTCCGTGGAGTATAACTTTTTTGGTGCCTGTAGGAGCGTTCTACTAAAATTGGTTTGTTTTGCGTAAAAGTGTATAGATTATGGTGGTAATAATATCTTTTGCCCGTTTTTGCCCCTTTTTCAAAAATTGACGTGTTGACGTGATAAACACATTTTTTGACAAGTCTACATCGACTAGAAATACTTTTGGCGATTATCCCACACAGACCGACGCACGCGCGGCTACGGTAATGTGGGCGGATAGATTAAAGGCGTGGTTATATTAAAGAAAAAAATTCCGAAATTCTATAATAATTCTTTACATATGTGTGCCAAATTTGAATGCTCTAACTTTAAACTTTTAATTGGACTTTATGCAAAAATTTTGGGCTTTTTGCCCATAGTGCAATGTTCGGTAGAACAGAACTTGGCGACAGTGTGGAGCGCTCCAAGCGAACTTTTCGAATCGTTCAACTATCCAATTTTCTTTTTTCGACAGCCCACACCTATGTCAAGCAGAAGCCTCTGCATAAAGGTGGGCTACAAAAGTCGTCGACTGGCGCAGGCTGGGTAACTGGGACTTGCGTCAACCAGGTTATCTAGGTGCAAAATTAGGACTTTACTAAAATAATAAAATTAACAAAATGTGAGGGGGGTGACATACCTTTTCTTGTGCGGAGCACAAAGAAAGCAATAATAGGCTCTTAACCTGATCGGGAAGGCTCATGTCTCCAGATTTCTCTTGCAGAAAAATGGGCGTGGCAAATGTGGTTATGTCTTCGGTGTCTTTAAATGGTGGTTTTTTCCGGTTTTTTGGCATTTAAATGCACCGACACGAAATTAATTGAGCTGCATAGATGTGCACTATATGCAGCTGTATTATCTTCCACAGACTACGAAATGTGACTCACGAATATATACTCGACACGTGTAGCAAACGCAGCGCTAACCGACGTGGAGTGGACACTTAGAGTTTCGACCGATCAGAAAGAGGGCAAATAGAGAAGGGTAGCTGCATTTATAGACCAGGCTGTCTGCAAAGAAGAGCTTTTTTCTATGATTCAGCACCTACAAAGATGCATCTGAGCGGAACATGACCCTTAAGCCTAT
The DNA here is from genome assembly GCA_018904165.1 of Zaprionus camerounensis. Lineage (NCBI taxonomy): Eukaryota > Metazoa > Arthropoda > Insecta > Diptera > Drosophilidae > Zaprionus > Zaprionus camerounensis. The sequence continues at coordinate 97,170 of JAEIFS010000470.1, forward strand.
GCTTGAAAGCTTTGACATGTAATTCGAATTGGCGGATGCTGGTTCGAAACTAGTGGATCAGTACGAACGCAACAGCAAACATCATCGAACATGTTCGACGCAACAAGTTTGATGCGATCTTGCCAGTGTGTTGTATGGACATAATTATGTTGCTAAGCCAGGTTGAGGACTTAGATAATAAAATCAACAATATTTTTATCGCTACAAAAATCGATGCGATAAAACGACAAATTTTGACATTCGTTTCAATGGCGCAACTGCGACCATTACAAAGTCATAGTTGTTTTAAGGTAGTTTCTCTTGAGCGTCTGCTTTATTCTCCGTCTTCCAACTCACTAACTTATATACTAACAGGGTTGCCACTTAATTCTAACGATGGTGCTGCCATCTTGTTACATGCTATCTTTTTTTTATTTATTTTTTTTCTTAATCAAAACCGTATTTTTTAGGAGGTTTGACATTTCTTCCACTTCGTGTTACAGTTTGTGAAATTTCATTCTGTATATTATTTGTTACAATTTTATTTTCTAAATTATTTTGTAAGCTTTCATCTTCAATGCTGCTTTCATTCGCATCTAAGTATAATGAATCGTTTTCACTATTCAACACACATTTATTATTTTCATCTTTATTATCTTTTTTGTTCTTTTGGGCTTCTCTTAAGTAGGTATCAATATCTCTAGGAATTTTCTTAAATATACTTTTTTTTATAGTTCTTGGCACAGGTTCAATGTGCTGAATATTAGTTTGTTTTTCTTTATCGAATATTGGAATTATTAATTTTCTATTTCTCCTAAAATTAGAACCTGAATTATCTTGAATAATATATGATCGATCGTTATATTTGTTAATAACTATTCCATAACACCATTCAGTTGGTGATTTCTTAAACTTAACTTTATCATTTATTTTTAACATAGGTAGTTCTTTAGCATTTTTATCAAAATAGAATTTTTGTTTTTCTTGTTTTTTAATTATGTTTTTCTGAACTAGTTCTTCTGGAATTTTATTCCGCGTTAATAAACTGTTGCTAATTGGTAAACGGGACTTCACTTGCCTCCCAAAAAATAATTGAACAGAAGCAACGCCTAGATCTGCAATTGGAATTGTGTTATATTCTAAGATTCTATATTTAAAGCTATCAACATCATTAGTTTCATGGCACCGTTTAAGAATGTTTTTAATTATAGCCACACCTTTTTCAGCAAGGCCATTGCTTTGCGGATAACGAGGACTTGAAAACTCGATTTGAACGTTTGCTTCATTAGCGAAATTTTTAAAGTTATATGAGTTAAATGGATTGTTATCACATCGAATTATAGTGGGGTATCCGAAGTGATTAAATATAACATTAAGGGCCTTGGTAACTGTTGGAATTGATTTATCTTTAAGAAACTCTGTACAAATGTATCCTGAATAAGCATCTATCAGAGCCAAGTAATTTTTTCCTGCGTATTCATATATATCAATACCCACACGATGGAACGGATACTCAGGCGGAGCCGGTTGATTTAATGGTTCCTTTTGATTATTTCTCGTAAATTTTTCGCAAACCCGGCAATTCTGGACTAAATCAATTATATCTCCTCTCATTTTTGGCCAAAAGTATTGTTGATTTCCTCGACTTAAGGTTTTTTCAATTCCCATATGGGGTCCATGTAAAAGTTTTGCAATGACTGGCTGCAACAAGGTTGGTATGATCAATCGATGGTATTTAAATAGTAGTCCATTTTCATAGTGAAGCTCATCTTTGAATTTGAAAAATATCTGACTTTTTTCATCTAATTTGTGATATCCAGGCCAACCATTTGTAACATATTCTACAATACGACTATAAAAGTTATCCTGTTTTAAAATTTTTTGATAGTGTTCCCAATTATCTTTAGACTGGCATGCATTTCGAGAAATACTGTGGATCATGAACTTCAAGTCTTCTGTGATTATGCTTGTGTTATTTATATTCAGTGAGGCTCTGGAAAGGCAATCAGCCACCAGTAATTCCTTCCCTGGTTTGTAAACGATTTCCATTTGAGCATACCTTAACAAATATATGAACATTCTTTGCAACCTAGGAGTTACATCATCAATATCCTTTTTAACTAGGCTTTCAAGTGGCTTATGGTCAGAATGAACAGTAAACTCCCTACCATACAGAAAGAAATGAAATTTTTCACAGGCAAATACAATTGCCAATAACTCTTTTTCTATTTGGGCCCATTTTTGTTCACTACTGGATAAGGTGCGTGAGGCATAAGCGATTGGAAGATTATTCTGAAGTAACACACATCCTAATCCATCCTTTGATGCATCAGTTTGAAGTATTATTTTCTTATTTTCATCAAATAATGCTAGTACTGGTGTAGTTGTTATTGATTTGAGTAAATCATTGAATTCTGATTGATGTTGGTCTTCCCAGTTAAACTGAACATCATTTCTTGTTAAGTTGCGTAATGCGGCAGTACGTTTTGACAGATTTGGGATGAATTTTCCCAAGTACTTGAGCATTCCAAGCAAACGGAGAACACCCGACTTGTCGCTTGGTTTGGGCATTTTTAAAATTGAGTTAATATATGATTGATCAGGCTTGATCGAATTTTTTGAAATTTCGTGTCCCATGAATTTCACTTGATATTTACGATACTGAATTTTTTCAGGATTAAATGTAATATTATTGTCCATTGCTCGTCCCAACACCAGTTTTAATGCTCTATCATGATCTTCAAGCGTTCTTCCGTAAATTGCTAAGTCATCAAAATAAATATCTACTCCTTGAATATCCCCAAACATTTGAAACATCCGCCTTTGAAACATTTCAGGAGCTGAGTTTATTCCAAATGGGACTCTATTCCATTTAAACCTGCCGAAAGGGGTCATAAAAGTAGTCAGTTTGGAGCTTTCTTCATCCAATTCCATTTGCCAGAACCCATTCCTAAGGTCAAGAACTGTGAAAACACTCATTCCTGAAAGTCTACTTAGTAAGTCTTCTGACTTTGGTATAAGAAAATGTTCTCTTTTTATGCATTCATTTAATGCCTTAGGGTCTAGACAAATTCTTAGGGAGCCATTGGGCTTCTCGACTATCTGAATATTATTTATCCAGTCGGTTGGTGTATCAACACGGCTAATAATTGCTTGATTTAACATATTCTGAAGTTCGACTTTAAGTTTATCGTGCAAGCTAAGGGGAATTCTTTTTTTATAATGCAATTTTGGTACTGACCCCTCTTTCAGAGTTATTCTGAATTTATCCGGAAATTTTCCAACTCCCTTAAATAGTTCATAATACATTTCCAGAAACTCTAATTTGCTATCTGGTAGATTATTGAATTTGTTTACATTATATAATCGCTTGATCAATCCAAACGATTCACATGAGTCACGGCCAAGCAAAGGTTCAAACGAATCACCCACAACAACAAACAGGGCTTTATTAATAGTTCCTGAATTTATATCAACACATTCCAACAAGACGGTACCATGAACTCTGATATTGTTTGAACTGTAGTCTACTACTTTAAAATTGTTTTCCTTATTAACATGAATCTTTAACTTACGTACAAATGAAACTGGTATACAGTTTATTTCAGCTCCTGTATCTAGCTTGAATTTTATAGACATGTTTTGTATGTGATATTCTTTTGTCCATTTACAATTGGTTCTATTTACTTTGAAGACTTTTACTCTGAAAATACCTATATTGATTAAGTTTGTACTATTGAATGCATAATCAGATTCACCTTGGTTACTCCATTTGATCATGTCGGCCTCAGGAGCGACATCAGTCCTAGTTGTGACAGACAGCGAGTTTACCAGATTGCCCTTTTTTCCGTAGGCCTTGCAAAACTTCTTGAAGTGGCCCTGCCACCCACAGTGATGGCAATTAACATTTTTAGCAGGGCAGGTCTCGCGGTGGTTTTTATTGTATGGTTGTCCACAATTAAAACAGTTGTTCATGGGTGCCTTTACTTGCCTCTTTGATACAGCATTAACTTCAACAGAAAGTTGCTTACTATCCAGTATTGACTTGTTGATTGTAGCAACTTCAAACGCTTTACATATTTGAATTACCTTTTCCAGGGGTTGGTCGGCTCCATCCAGCAGCCTTAACTGGAGGTTTTTATCGTTTACCCCGACAATTATTTTGTCTCGCAAAATGCGTTCCGCATATGAGGTTTGGCAATTGGTGCACTTATATTCACAACATTTAATTTGCGAACGTAGCGTCGTCTCGAATTCCATAAACGGTTGGTTTTCCTTCTGCGCGATAACGTTAAGCTTGAATGCTTCCATGGCTAGATTCCTCTTTGGTAGGCAGTGTTCATCGAATGCAGATAGGACAGTTGTCAATCTTAATTGCTGACCCACTGTTGGCGCATTGTCAACAGAGGACTCCGATGCGTTAGTTTCTGCAGCGACGGGCGGACTCCCAAAACAGTCGTATGTCGGAAACAACGTGTTAAATATTTCCAAGCCTTGCTCGCCGACCAGCCATAGGAACGTTGCTATTTTCTCCGGCTCACCTTCAGCGTGTTTCTTAGTGGCCATTAGATATAATTGGAATTGTTGTTTCCATTTCGGCCATTCTTCGGCCATATTAATTACGTCCAAAACATTTGGTATTTTTGATTCCATTGCGTGCTTTGTTTACCTTTTACTTTGATGATCGTATTTTTATCGATAACTTTTTATGTATTAATATAAGTGAACTTTCCAACACTTTTTTGTTTTTTTTTTTCCGTTTAATCTTGCATGTATTTGTGTATGTCGTGAATGTGCAAACACATGTACCTATGCACACAAACGTTGTCCAAAAATTAATTTTTTCTTTTTTACAGCTTTTCCGCTTTTTAGTTTTTTAAAACTGATCTTGATTGCCCTCAACGTGAGAAGCAATATTTATAGTTTTTTCCTTTTTTTTTTTTTAAACACTAGGCACTTCCTTTATGGCCTCCTTTTACTTCTGACACCATGTTTTAAGGTAGTTTCTCTTGAGCGTCTGCTTTATTCTCCGTCTTCCAACTCACTAACTTATATACTAACAGGGTTGCCACTTAATTCTAACGATGGTGCTGCCATCTTGTTACAATAGTGGCTGAGAAAATCAGATCCAATAATTGGTGTGTTCACGTCTGCTAAAATAAATGTCCATGCAAACTCCCGCTGCGTTCCAAGTGATAATTTTAGGCGCCTTTCTCCATACGTTTTGATAGGTGTCCCATTTGCCGCGACTAGCTTTGCCTGACTTGTTTTTTGTCCTTTATCTGTTGGCTGCGCTGGCAACATCGACACGTCCGCTCCTGTGTCTATAAGAAAATTTTGTTGAGTGCCCTTGTCAAAGACTATGATACGTGCTATGCACTCTCTGACTTCTGGTCCGAAGGGCGAAGGACCAGAAGGCTTTCATAGTTTCTTGCCGCTGCTACAAAGGTGCATGGTGGTTTGCACTTTTTAGCCTCACTCCCAAATCTGGCGTGATACCAGCACAAAGATGATGAAGAATTCCCTGCTCTCTGCTCCTCTGACTTGCGTTTTTGCAGGCTCCGCTCCAATCTGTCAATGCGCTCCATTACTTCGTTTATACCTGCTAGTGGCGGCGAGGTTGCTGAGTACACTGCGTTATTGGGCCCACCTGCTTCAAGAATGTTATCTGCTAGCTTCGCTAAACCCAGCAGATCCTCCCTCGATGATTGTAAAATGGCGCGCACGAATGGTGGCAATCGTTGCATCCACAGAGATTTGAGAAAATCTGCGTTGATTTGGTTCCCGGCCAGATTGCGAAGTTCACTGAGCAGTTGTGTTGGACGCCGGTCACCTAAATCGATGCCTGTAAGCAGCTTCTGCATCTTCTTCTGCTCACTTTCCCCAAAATATTCATAAATTCTGCTTTTGAGATTCTCGTACATGTTGTTTCGGGGTGGGTTAAGTACGGCATCCGCAATTTGAGCTACGACATTTGATTCGATTGCTGCTACTACTGTGTGGAATTTGGTGTGATCAGCAGTGACGCCAGCCACACACAATTGAGATTCCACCTGGGCAAACCAAATCTCCGGACGTTCCGACCAAAACGGCGGCACTTTTACGGACACTTTGTTAATGTATGTCGCCTGAACTGCTGCCGCTTCATATTGTTCGATTTCCACGACTGTATCATTTAATTGACTTTCCTCGGCAGAAGACATTGCGCAAATTGTTATTTCCGCGAAGTTGTGAAATTCGTAGCGTGTTGCTGAATTTGCTAAGTTTACCGTTTGAACAGCCTGGTTCCGCGTAAATAAGGCACTTGGGGTCACCAGTTATCGGAGTTATTATAATACAAACACGATGCGTTTATAATTAACTGATAATTTTATTTAATTAATAATAAGCCGCAATGCTTAGGTCGACAGCGTATAAATATATTTTATGGCGTCTCTTCTACGTCTTCTCTTGATGCTTCGTTACTTATCGATAGGGATTCTATCAAGTCGATAAATGGCTGAGGCTGGTACGCTGTTATATAAGTCCGCCACACATTCACTACGCTGAACTAACAATACAGGTCATAATATAATAATAAATAATAAATATTTACTGTTAAATGAAATTATATTTCATTAACTGTCAATACGCTGAGCTAATTACAGCGCACAATATAATAACAAATAAGAAACACACATGTTAAATTAAAGTATACTACATTACAGTAATTACGCCGAACTAACAATACTGCATAAATATAACAATAAATAACAAGCTTATATTATGAAATTAAATTATAAGTCATTAACTGTCATTATGCCGAACTAATAATGCAGTCCACAATACAATACAATACAATACACAATACGAAATTACGCCGTGCCGTTAGTATAAGCTATAATATAATTATAATTAACAAATAAACATACATCTAAATAAAATCTTATTTTATTTTATTTTATTTATCTACATTCACTACGTTGAACTAACAATACAGCTCATAATGTAATAATAATTAATAAATATTTACTGTTAAATGAAATTATATTTCATTAGCTGTCAATACGCTGAGCTAATAATACAGCTCACAATATAATAACAAATAAGAAACACACATTTTAAATGAAATTATATTTCATTTACAGTCATTACGCTGAACTAATAATACAGCATAATTATAATAATAAATAATAAATATACTACTAAAATTAATCTATATTTCATTTACAGCCATTACGCTAAGCATAAACGCAGCCTAAATAAATTAAAACAACAAATATATAATATGAAATGAAACGTATTCATGTTGACATACATTACGCTAACCAAATACAACTCAAACATAATAATAAATAATAAATAATAAATATATATTAAATGAAATGAGACTATACCTCAATCACAGTCATCACGTTTAGTACATTACGCTGAAATAACAATACATAAGCATAATAACTAATAAATATTTATTGTTAATAAATTATACTTTATCTGCCGTCAATACGCAAAACTAATAATAATAATACAGCTTATAATATACTAATAAACAACAAACATACATCTAAATGAAATTATTTTCCATTTGCAGTCATTACACTGAACAATAAAACTCATAGTATAATACTTAATAATAAACAGACACTACTTAATGAAATTATATTCCATCTTCTGTCATCACGCTGAACTAATAATCCAGCTCAAATATAATAATAAATAAAATATTATGCACCATTAAATAACTCATACACTACTGTCATTATGCTGAACCAATAGTTCAGCTCAAATACAATAAATAATATCAATAGCCCGCTAAGAACAAATAATTAGATTTCAACTCAATCATCTATTCTTTGTATAAAGAACTAATTCAACAATACAATGCAAAACAGCACCTAGCCTACAGATCAAGCATTAACACGACAAATTTTATTTAAACTTTATTTAAATAAATGCTTGTCATATATTGTTCTGAAATCTCGCAGTCACACACTGCAAGTCTATTAAGATCCCAATCTCAGGGATATTCCAACATACAATCTCCCTGCCCCTTTCCAATAATTGCTACCTGCATCTTGCAGCTCTGGCAACACTCTTCCTCTTCTTTTTCTTCAGCAGACGCAGCACATATTGACTGGACCACCCGAAGCCTAAGGTCGTCAACTCGGGATTGCCAGCAGAGCCACATGCGGCCGACATGCCAGCTGGGAGCATCCCCAACATTACTATCTAGACCACCAAGTACATCATCAACAGCCAATCGGAATACCAGCAGTGCAACCTGCGGCCGACAATCCAGCTGAGGCATCAACTCTACACTACCTGGATGATCATCATCATCAGCAGACATTGTCTACCACTCGGAATGCCAGCAGAGCCACCTGCGGCCTACTTCACTCTCGCTGGATTCATCATTCATCAACCCTGGAACGCCTTGCCACAACATGCGGAGGACTCCTACAGTCAGCTTTGTTGACCAGTCAACGCCGCACTATGCGAATTTGCCACATCCTCCTGGAATATGAGGGTGGACAGCTAGGATGTGCACTCTCGCGTAGTGTCAAGGGGCTTTGCAAAGCAAAGCCTTCCTTAGGCTCTACGTGACAGGCAAATACACTGAGTTTGTACCCCTCATATCTCCATCTTTGAGGATGCGGCTTCCTCGCCATAGATTTAATTAATTTAGATACAATTGTATTAGTTTTAAGCCCCCGCTGTAAAGCAGTTAATACGAATTGAAAGATGCTTGCCATCAACAATTAAATAGGAACCACCGTCCGGCTTCCCCCCCCACATCCACAACTTCATTGTTGTGCCTCTGTGCGGTCGACTGTCGGCGTGGCGAACTCGTGATCAGTTGATCACAAGCAAGAAAAATAATTCAATTCCGAGCTCAATAGGCCGAATTAATTGCCTAAATTAGTGTCAAAATGTTCAGTAACGAAAGCTGAATAAGTGAATAGTGAAAAACATGACCGGGCAATGTTAATAATTTAATAAATAGTGTTTAAATATTTATTAAAAGTGTCGTAAAAAAACAGCATTGCCATATGAAGCAAAAATCTCGCTCTCTTTATGGCGCTATAATAGTGTGAGTGACTCCCTCTCCCCATAAGCACCTGTGCATAAGAGCAGTAGCTCCAGTCAATAAGCATTGATTGCATACATACTATCCTTTTCTTTTTCTCTCTTTTTCTTGTGCTTGTGATTCGAGCTCTCCCGCTCAGACAATACATACCTACGTATATACAGTTACACTCAAGAGCTTTCTGATCAACATTAACTTACATGCAAATGCATGTAATGCAAATGCTCAATGAGCGTGAATGTGTGATCTCGGGTGAGTGAAAACCCAAAGCACTCAAGCGTCCAGCCGAATGCGACACACATACGCATGTATGCATGTACATGTCAATACCACTGTGGGAACCCGTGCGAGAGAGCGGCCGGCCAAGCAGTGAGAAGGACCATTGCTCTCTCAGGCAGACCGATAATGAGTAGTAAGAAGTTGATCACCGTCAGTGACGGACGCGTGTTATTGTACTCGCAGAAAGTGAATAAATAAACAGTTATATGTAAAGTTCTACTAAAGTGAAATTAGTTTCATTTATGCGGGTTGTTACAACCACTCTTACGCGGCACAATTGCTGCAAACAAACAAAAAACAAAATAACAAGTCAATATGGCAACTTTGCCTAAATATTTATTCATCTAAATATGCATTATTAAATGAAACTACATTTCATTTGCTGCCACTGCGCTGAACTAATAACTCAGCTAAAATATTTTAATAAATAAAATATATACATTAAAGGAAATTATATTTCATTTAAATAATAGTAATAATAATTCAAATTATTAAAATAATATACAACTTTGCATAATTGAGTGATCTGTTGAGTGAAAATTCACAAAATTCACAACACTCTAGCATCAACGGACGCAACATGCATACACATGTATGCTTGTACACATGCGCCTGCCAATACCACTCAAAGAAGTGAACTCTTATACTGCGCAGCTGCTACAAACAAACAAACAAAACGTAAATAACAATTCAATATGGAAAACTTGCCCAATATTTATTCATTTATTTAAATTATTTAAATGGCGTGGCCTGTGACCTGTCTTTGTTAAAAACATTTTTAGCTGACTCAAGGTCAATATCGGTTCGATTTCTGCATCATAGCTTATCTAGCCGATATTTTTGCCAAACACAACAAGAACACTTGTCAAAAGACATTTCATTTGCTGCCACTGCGCTGAACTAATAACTCATCTAAAATATTTTAATAAATAAAATATATACATTAAAGGAAATTATATTTCATTTAAATAATAGTAATAATAATTCAAATTATTAAAATAATATACAACTTTGCATAATTGAGTGATCTGTTGAGTGAAAATTCACAAAATTCACAGCACTCTAGCATCAACGGACGAGCGCCGTCTCTCTTCTCTAAGAAACAACGCGTACTTTACTATCTTCTCTGAGCAAACTGACAGCCGAAAACTTCTCAAACCGGGCAATGAACCCAATGAAAGTGAACGACTGCGTTCTTGTTCGCCAATGCTAATGTCTTCGGCGTTTGAAACAATCAATCTAACAAGCGCCTCTTCCAATTCGTGTCAACTGCTCACACCGAGCGAAGAGAGTGCCTACTTGTGCTTACCTATGCTCACAAGCACTGTGACATCTATCACAACTGCAAGCGCAACAATAACAACAACAACTGCAACGATATCAACCGCCGGCCTAATTTCGTCGACCTCAGCATCTGCTTCGTCTGAACTAGCAACAACAACACAACACACGAAGTGGAGTGAAGAGTGCGCCTCCCCGATGCCGCACCCGACACCGTGCCAACCGATCGCTTCGGTCACTGCCAATGCACAGCAAATTCCAGCTGTGTTGATACAAAGCAAATCTAATGCACTCACCGCTGCGTCAACTGCTAGCCCGCGCGAACAGGAACCAAAACAAAAACCAAAAAAATGCTCGGCTATACAGACTGGTATGGATCGCTATATCCAAATAAAGCGTAAGTTGAGCCCCAACACAAAGGCTGGTAATCAGACAAAAATTAATCGCATAAATGATGCCAGTCAGAATCCTGGAGCTGCCAACTCTAACAGATTCGCCATCTTAGCTCTTCCCGAAACCGATCAGCCCGTCGAACCATCTGTAGGGGAAACAAAGCAGTTAAGCCTCCATCGTTATACATAAGAGAGCCTAGTTCAAACGCTCTTGTAGACAAATTAGTTGCTCTCATCGGAAACAACAAATTCCACATAATACCTCTCAAGAAGGGAAACATTAATGAGACGAAATTTCAGATAAAAACAGAATCGGATCACCGCATTGTAACTAAATACTTGGACGAAGCCAAAAAAAATTACTACACTTATCAACTAAAAAGTTGCAAGGGACTGCAAGTTGTACTAAAAGGTATCGAATCCACGGTGCCGCCTACTGAAATAATTGAGGCACTCAAAGCGAAAAATTTCAACGCTAAAACGGCAATAAACATTTTAAATAGAAATAAAATTCCGCAGCCACTCTTTAAAATTGAACTCGAGCCAGAAAGCAAAAGTCTGGCGAAGAATAAAGTGCACCCAATTTATAAGCTGCAATTCCTGCTGCATCGCAGAATCAGCGTAGAGGAGCCGCATAAACGAAGTAGCCCAGTGCAATGCACTAACTGCCAGGAATACGGGCACACAAAAACATACTGCACCTTGAGGTCTGTCTGCGTTGTCTGTAGCGAACCTCATGCCACTGCTAACTGCCCCAAAAATTGGGAAGATACAACAGCTAAAAAGTGCAGCAATTGGAGAGGCTGCATCGTGTACAAGGAGCTCAAGAGCCGCCTGAACAAACGTGGGTTATAGTAACCCCAACACATACCCTGCTCCACCAATATACCAACAATCGAACATATTAAATCCGACTGCAGTAGAAACCACACATGGAATTTCATTTGCAAGCGCTCTCAAAACGGGACTGCAAGCTCCCACTCTATTAGCAACAACTTCCCATCCCCCACCAGTGGAACACATTCTTCCAAATGCTCCAACACAACCCCAACAAGGTGGCATTGAAGCAATACTGATGTCCCTACAGCAAAATATGAGAGATTTTATGGCATTCATGCAAACCACTATGCAAAACCTCATACAAAACCAAAATGTGCTGATGCAACTTCTTCCGTTCTCAAAAACAACATAATGGCTTCTGTATGAATAACTCAGTGGAACGCAAATGGCGTTTCACGGCGCAAGCACGAACTCATATATTTCCTATAAGACAAAAATGTCGATCTAATACTCCTAGCAGAGACGCACCTCACAAACAAATATAAATTTCAAATACCAGGCTACACATTCTACGGAACAAATCATCCAGACAATAAAGCCCACGGAGGAACTGGCATTCTAATAAGAAGTCGTATTAAGCACCACTTCTTAAACAGATTCGAAAAAAAATACCAGCAATCTACTTCTATAGTGTTGAATCTCAGCTGTGGTACAGTGACTCTGGCTGCAGTCTATTGCCCACCACGTTTCTCGATCTCTGAAGAGCAATTCCTAGAGTTTTTCAACACACTAGGTAAGAAATTTATCGCAGCTGGCGATTACAACGCCAAACACACATACTGGGGGTCCCGTCTTGTATCGCCAAAGGGCAAACAGCTGTACAATGCAGTCATCAAAAACCAAAACAAGCTCGACTACGTGTCTCCGGGTAGGCCTACATACTGGCCAGCAGATACTAATAAAATACCAGATTTAATTGATTTTGCGGTAACCAATAACATATGCAGAAACATGATAACAGCCCAAACGCTTGCAGACTTATCATCTGATCATTCGCCTGTCTTAATAGAACTTTTCAATCACCCTCACATACACAATTAACCCCAACGGCTCACAAGCAATTCAACAAACTGGTCAAAGTATAAAAAATACGTATGTTCGCATATTAGACTTTCACCAGAATCAACTACAGAAGAAGATGTCGAGAATTTATCACAAACACTCGAAGCTGTCCTAGTCTCAGCGGCCAAGGCAGCGACCCCTGCTGAGAAAAACCCTAGGAGCTACAAAAGAACAAACCGGGATATCGAACTTCTAGTGATACAAAAACGCAGCCTACGGAGAGAGTGGCAGTCCAGCAGATCACTACAAGCCAAATACAGGCTTAAGATAGCGACGCGTACTCTTGCCAAGGCGCTCAAACTAGATGAATCTCAATCCCAACGTCGGTACGTAGAACAACTTACTCCTAACAGCACAAAATATTCACTGTGGAGACCACACAAAAAGCTAAATACACCCACGGAAACAATTATGCCACTACGCAGTCCTACTGGCAGCTGGCTCCGTAGCGATGGAGAAAAAGCGAGTGCGTTCGCCGTCTATCTACAGAGCGTCTTTCAGCCAAACCCTGCAACCAACAATTTCATTCTCCCATCCGCATCCGAAGCCGACCTAGCACCTCAAGAGCCCATCGAGTTTTACCAGAGTGACATATCAAATGCCATCAAAGAGCTTAAACTTCGAAAGTCGCCTGGCTTGGATTTGATAACCCCAAAAATGGTTCTGGAACTGCCAAAATGTGCTATTTTATACATCTGCTCACTATTCAACCTAATTGCAAAACTTGGATATTTTCCGCAACGATGGAAGAAGTCGGTAATCGTGATGATTCCCAAGCCTGGAAAAGACAAAACGCAGCCATCATCATACAGACCGATCAGCCTACTATCCTTTCTCTCCAGCTGTTCGAGAAAGCTCTTTTGTCAAAAATCGGCCCACACCTCAAAGAGCACAACATACTCCCACTGCATCAATTTGGCTTCAGAGAAAAGCACGGAACTGTCGAGCAAGTCAACCGCATCACTGCAGAAATTCGTACGGCCTTTGAGAATCGAAAATACTGCACAGCCATATTCCTAGACGTTGCACAGACATTTGATCGAGTGTGGCTAGCTGGGTTAATATTCAAAATTACCAAGCTGCTTCCACAAAATACGCACAAAATGCTTAAATCGTATCTTTGTAATAGAGCTTTTGCAGTAAGATATAACACCAGTATCTCACACGAATCTACAACCGCGGCTGGAGTACCTCAAGGCAGCGTTCTGGGCCCTATTCTCTATATCCTCTACATGGCCGACATCCCTACAGACTTTCAGCTGACAACTTCGACGTTTGCGGACGACACCGCTATAGTTAGTCGTTCAAAATGTCCAATAAAGGCTACTGCACAATTAGCCCGCCACTTAACATCTGTAGAGCGATGGCTGGCGGATTGGCGCATACAAATAAATGAAGGCAAATGCAAGCAGATAACGTTCACACTAAACAAAGCAAGCTGCCCGGCAGTGACACTGAATAATATATGCATCCCGAAAGTTAACGAGGTGACGTACTTGGGTGTCCATCTCGATAGGAGGCTCACTTGGCGTAAACACATAGAAGCCAAAACGCTACATATGAAAATGAAGGCAAGAAGTCTTCACTGGCTCATAAACGCTCATTCTCCCCTCCACCTAGAGCATAAAGTCCTGCTGTATAACTCCATTCTAAAGCCTATTTGGACCTATAGCGCCGAACTATGGGACAGCGCATCCAGAAGCAACATAGATATCGTCCAGCGAGCATAGTCTAAGATACTGAGAACAATGACTGGTGCACCGTGGTACCTACGGAACGAGAACATCCACAGAGACCTCAAAATAAAGTATGTTGTTGAGACAATAGCGGAGAAAAAAATGAAACACCTGGAAAACCTGGCTACACATCCAAATCCATTTGCAAATGATTAATAAATGTATGCAGTCATAGCCGACTGCGCCGCAACGACCAACCAGCCCAGCGTTAAGATGTTAGGGCACTTACGTGCATCCAAATACACTTACTAGGTAATTGTTAATTTTAATTAAAATAAGATTTGCATACTTATTGTTAGTCTCTTAATATAGAGAAGATTCAATAAATAAAGAAAAATTAAATTAAAAAAAAAAAAAACACAACAAGAACACTTGTCAAAAGACAAGGAGCGGGCTTGAATGTACAATTGTTTCACGAAGTAGCCAACTTCGATCATCAGCATTCATCGCTAACTAACTTGGTGATCGAAGGCAGCTTCATCTCCTCACTGCTAGAACTCGTTGAGAATTTTAGTGGTGCCGAGGTAGAAACTGATTCAATAAACCAAGCTTGTCTCTTTGTGTTGTGTTTGGACTTAGTACTGCGAGAATTCCTGATTGCAGGTTACCTTAGTTAAAGGTGCATAACGCTCTATTGGTGTAGAGCATTGTCCGGTGTGTGTACCGTTAATTGTAATGGCGTGGCCTGTGACCTGTCTTTGTTAAAAACATTTTTAGCTGACTCAAGGTGAATATCGGTTCGATTTCTGCATCATAGCTTATCTAGCCGATATTTTTGCCAAACACAACAAGAACACTTGTCAAAAGACATTTCATTTGCTGCCACTGCGCTGAACTAATAACTCAGCTAAAATATTTTAATAAATAAAATATATACATTAAAGGAAATTATATTTCATTTAAATAATAGTAATAATAATTCAAATTATTAAAATAATATACAACTTTGCATAATTGAGTGATCTGTTGAGTGAAAATTCACAAAATTCACAGCACTCTAGCATCAACGGACGCAACATGCATACACATGTATGCTTGTACACATGCATACCTGCCAATACCACTCAAAGAAGTGAACTCTTATACTGCGCAGCTGCTTCAAACAAACAAACAAAACGTAAATAACAATTCAATATGGCAAACTTGCCCAATATTTATTCATTTATTTAAATTATTTAAATTGTAAAGTAGTTCTCTCTGGCTGAGGTACGCTCGGTCCTGTCCAGAGCTACTTTTACAAATTATTTGTAAAATTTGCCGAGACTGTGAAACGGAGAATAGTTCCCCTTGGTAGTGAGAGGGGAGCGTTTCGGCACGGCGGGCGGGGGAGGGGAATAAGTGCACGATGCCTCGGTCAGACCGAGTCCACTTGCCACGAGTCAGTACTCCGCGCCCCGCGCACTTCTCAGTCGACATTCACGGCCGGTCTGTGAGACAGGGGCCGCCAACGTCGCTGACATGTGCCTGCTTCGAAAGTTGAGCGTAAGTGTGGCGTGGTAAAGCCCGACTCCCACACTTCCGCCAAACTCTCGATTCAGTTGGGGTGCCGAGATACTGACCGTTTCCTCTGGGGTGCTCCCGCTGGGTCTCCCGCCTCTACAGGCACTGTTATCGATGCTAACGATTGCCCTTTCGGTTCATGTTTTCTTTATTTATCTTTTTTTTTCTATAAATTGGCCTAATGTTTACTTATAATACTACCCTGCCTAGCACCGTAGCCGTTTCATAAAATATTCTATCCTAACGCTGCGTCGCAGCCCTAATCGTCGCTCACCAGAAGTGTTGTCCCGCTGGGGTCGTCGCTGTTACGGTTGATCTTTCTGTTGTCGTTGTTGTTGTCGCCGCCGTTGTCTTCGCTGCCGTTGCCTTTTCTGCCGTTGTCTTCGCTGCTGTTGGCTTTTGTTGCTGCTGACGTCGTTGACTCTCACTTTTCTCCACGGCGGAGCTACGCGCACTTGACCTACTAAGCTCTGGTTCACAACTAACTATCTTCTGCTCTCTCAGTCGTTGACCCGTCGAGATTTTGGCGCGTGTCAACGGCCGCTACACTTGTCGCCGGCTTCTCTCTGTATCTTTTGGCTTCGGCTGCGTGTGCGTGCATTCTGCGTTACGCTATGTGTGGGTGTGTGCGTGGTGTTTTGTGCGTGCGCTCTTGCCTGTACGCCTGCGCTCTTCGTCGTTCATGTGTACATGCGCTCGGCGTTGCCAATGTATGCGTGTGCTTTTCGTATGCGTGCGCTCTTCGTATGCGTGCGCTCTGTGCCATCAGGGTGTGCATGCGCTCTCTGTTATGCGCTCTTCGTTGCGTGCGCTCTGTGCCGTCGGTGTGTGCATGCGCTCTTCGTTGCGTGCACTCTTCGTTGCGTGCGCTCTGTGCCGTCGGTGTGTGCATGCGCTCTTCGTTGCGTGCACTCTGTGCCGTCGATGCGTGCATGCGCTCTTCGTTGCGTGCACTCTTCGTTGCGTGCGCTCTTCGTTGTGTGTTTCCTGTGTCGGCGCGTGCGCTCTTTGGTTGGGTGCCTGTGTGAGTGCGTCTTCTTTGTGTGTTTTCGGCGGCGTGTGCTCTCTCCCTGCTGCGTGCCCTATGGCCAATTTGCTATGCTCACTAAATTAATTACCTTCGTGGTACTTGCCTAGCTTATAACTAATTACCTTCGTGGTAATATGCCTATGCTTAACTTATGACTAATTATGATCTACGGAACAAAGCACCTCCATGGTAATACTTATGGCTACTAATACCTTCGTGGTAAACTAATACTAATATTAACTTAAAGTTATTGTGGGGCTCGAAATACGAGTCCTCACACCCCCCCCTTACTTCACCAGTGCTGCAGGACGGAGACGAGTCCTCCTCGACCGATGACCACGCGGAATTGGATGCCCTCGATCCTCAGGGTGAAGCGTGACCGGCACGGTGTTCGCTGATCCTGTCGCGTGCGCACCTGGTCCAGCAGTATGGGCGGGAGACGTCGGTCTGCTGTGTGGATCCGCCACGAGGAAGGCGCCTCCACCCAGTCCTCTCCGGGCGTGAGCAAATTATCGGCGATTTCGACTAGATCGTTCCCGAGCAGCTCCTCGACTTCTTGTCGGCTTAAATGGAGGAGCTGTTCCCATCCCTCGACTGTGGATTCGGCTTCAGGGCATGGCGGGCGCCTTACTACATCCGGGGGCGTATTTGGGTCCACCCACTTGAGCGCCCGACCGGGTTGGGTGGAGGATATCCCCTCCTTATTGGACATCACGACTTGAGCCGGGCGGATGTCTGGCGGGGTGTGGCTTGTGGATGAGATTTCCGGGCAAGCGATGGGCCGTGCGTGTGGGAACTCGACTGTGCTGATGTCATCCTCGTTGTCGTCGTTCGCCTCCGCATCCGGGCCCTCGGGTTGATCGCCTTCTGGGAGGTAAAGGGGCAGTCCTTCTATCCACCGCTCGATTCCCTCGAAGTGCTCCATTTTTACGCTGTAGGATACAATTTGGTTTACATCCTGTTGTTTGCATAAATGGGCCCTGAGACTACGGTGTTTGATTGCTAACTGCTTAGATTAAATTCTTATAACACTTCTTCGCCCTTTTCCCCTGTTTTAGGTTCCTCGCTGCTGTCTTCAGGGTCGTCCGTATTAAAAGGTTTCAGGTCCGCGATGTGGGCGGAACGTCTTTCCTGGTTTCCCTCGCGTTGTAGTCTCACTATGTTTGTTGAGATGAACCTTATGACTTTATAGGGGCCTTCATACTTTGGCGCGAGTTTCGCAGCGTATCCCTCGGCGGCCTTCGATAATGTATGCTGCCTCAGTAGTACGATTGAGCCGATCGTCGGTTTCCATTCACGCCGTCGTAAGTTGAAATGCCTGCTTTGCTCTGCGGATGCCTTCTGTGCGTTTTCCCGGGCGATCTGGAACACATCTTGTAGTTGCCGGGCTCGCGTTGTTGGACTGACTTCGTTTTTTCCCGTCCCTGGGGTCACTTCTTCGTAGAGGGCTCCGGGTAAACGCGGCTCTCGGCCCATGACCAGGAATGCTGGGCTAAATCCGGTTGTGTCCGAGACGATGCTATTTATGGCCAGTGAGATCTCCGGAAGCAAAATGTCCCATGTGTGCTGTGGTCCCTCGATGTACTGAGAAATCATTGTTTTGATTGTCCTGTTAGCCCGTTCGGTCGGGTTTTGTTGCGGACTGTAGGGTGCAGTGTGTTGTAGTTCTATGCCGGCTCGCTTACAAAACGTCTTGAAGGCCTGGCTCGTGAATTGCGTCCCATTGTCGCACACGAAGGTTCGAGGGACCCCAAACCGGCTGAGGATCCTTTCCCGAAACGCCTTTTCCAGTAGTGCGGTTGTCGCCTTGCGCAGTGGGACGAGTTCGACCCATTTGGTGGCCAAATCAAAAAATACTAGCAACACAGTGTTGCCCTGTTTGGACCGTGGCAAGGGTCCTATGTAGTCGGCGCAGAGCGTGTCGAAAGGTCCTTTCGATTGCCGCGTTAGCATCTTCCCGGCAGGTTTGCGCTGTTCTGTCTTAAACCGTTGGCAGAGGCCACACCTTTTTACGTATTTGGCTACGTCTCGGAACATTCCGGGCCAATAGTAACGCTGGGCAGCCCTGGTCGCTGTCTTGCGAATGCCTAGATGTCCTGCGGTGGGAGCGTCGTGGCATTCCTGCAGTACCCGTTGTCGGCGTTCAGTGCTTACACACAGTTTCCAGGGTATATGTTCTTCCTCGTCAGATTTAAGCCCCAGGTGGCGGTACAATTCCTCCCCTTGAACCGTATAATCGGGGTACTTATCTGGTTCTTCCTGTACCTGCTGACGCCGCCGACGGAGCCATGAGCACTCGTCTGATCCTTCCCGGGCCTGGCATAAGGTTTCTAGAGTTTGTCGTGAGAGTGCATCTGCTACTATGTTTTGCTTGCCCCTGCGGTAGTGTATGTCGAATTGGTACTGCTGGAGTTCCAGTGCCCATCGCGCGATACGACCAGTCGGATTTTCTATCGTGTTTAACCATTTGAGAGCGAGGTGATCGGTAACGACATCGAAACGATGTCCTTCTAGGTAGCATCGGAGTTTCCTTATGGCCCAGACGATGGCGAGGCATTCCTTCTCGGTCGCTGAGTAGTTTTCCTCCGCTGCGATTAGCCTACGGCTGACATACGCAATTACTCGTTCTCCTTCCTCCGTATCTTGTGTAAGGACTCCCCCTAGGCCGTAATCGCTAGCATCCGTCTGCAGTGCGAATTTACGACTAAAGTCAGGGCATGCCAGTACAGGTGCTTCAGTCAGGAGGGTTTTTAATCTCTCGAAGGCAGTTTGTTGTTCGGCGTTCCATTCCCAGCGGTGACCTTTCCGGAGTAACTGCGACATCGGGAGTACTACCGTAGCGAAGTTTGGTACGAACCGTCGGTACCAGGAGGCGATCCCTAGGCAACGACGCAACTCCTTCGTGTTGGTTGGGGGTTGCAGCTTCCGGACTGCGGCAACTTTCTCTGGGTCGGTGTGTATTCCTTCCTCGCTGATCACGTGCCCCAGGAACACCAGTCGTCGTTGGAAGAAATGGCATTTCTTCTTATTCAGCTTTAGATTTGCCGTTCGTAACCTCCTGAAAACCTCTCGTAGGTTTTCCATGTGTTCGTCCCTCGTCTTCCCGATGACGATGATGTCGTCCAGGTACGCGAAAGCGTGTGGCTCCATATCTGGGCCGATCACGTGATCCAGGGCTCTTTGGAAAGTGGCGGGTGCCGAATGCAACCCAAATGGCATCACTTTCCACTGGAATAGTCCTCGGCCCGGCACCGTGAACGCGGTACATTCCCGGCTCCGTTCGGCCATAGGAATTTGCCAATACCCGCTCTTGAGGTCCAAGGTGCTGATGAACCTCGCCTCCCGGAGTCGTTCCAAGATAGAATTAATCCTCGGGAGGGGGTAGGCATCGGGTACCGACCGGGCGTTCAGTTGGCGGAAGTCGACACACATCCGGGTCTCGCCTGTTTTCTTTCCCACCAGGACGATTGGGGCGCTGTGGGGGCTCTTGGATGGTTCGATTTGCCCGTCTCGCAGAAGTTCGTCGACTTGTGCGTTTATTATCTTAAGCATTGCCGGGTTCTTCGGGAAGTATCGCTGTTTAATAGGACGTTCATCCCTCATCACTATCACGTGTTCCGTGATATTCGATAATCCCGACAAATGCTCAAACAACGCGAGCTCCGTCTCGAGGAACTCCGCTACATCGGGGTCCAGCGTGGTGCCTTCTTCACTGGCGCCTGGTTCGGCTTTCGGCGGCCTCGTGTTTTCCAGGGTTAAATGGATGGTTGCGACTCCGGTTCGCTGTAGATTACTGTACGCGGGTCGCTTTCGGAACGGATTATTTCGTACTGCGTGGCTATCTTTGGGTCCCAGAACTTCCGTGTTTGTGTCTCCTCCGTAATCCTTGTTTCCCGCGAGCTGTGGTTTCCTCTTGTCGTGCCCTTGGACATCCTTGCCCTGATTCTTGGTCTTCTTTTGTTGTGTTTGGTCCTTGCCGCAGTCTGATGTATCCTTGCCCTGATCCTTGTGTTGCGGTGTTTGTTCTTCGCCGTGTTTTGATGTACCGTTGCCATGATCCTTGTGTTGCTGTGTTTGTTCTTTGCCGCGTTTTGATGTATCCTTGTCATGACCCTTGTGTTGCTGCGTTTGGTCCCTGCCGTGTTTTGATGAATCCTTGCCATGATCCTTGTTTGTATCGCGTTGTGTTCTGCCCTCAGTGTGCACTAGTGTATCCTTGTTGTGATCCTTATTTTCCTTTTGCTGTGTTTCTGATGTACTCCTGTCGCCGTTTTGGTTTTCGTCGCGCTGTTGGTTTCCTTTCCTAGTTGGTTTAGGGCTCAGTCGCAGTTCTGCTCCTCCGCAGGTCAGTATTGCGCCAACGGCCCCCAGAAAGTCCAGACCCAGAAGAACATCGTCTAACACGATCGGCAGTACAAGCATTTGCACCTGAGTGCGCGTCTTGCCTAGTTGGACATTCACCCATAGTGCCTGTGTAAGGTCCTTTCGAGTCCCATCCGCCAAGGACACTGAGGTCTTCACTTCGCATTGGTTAGTGTTGTTGCGGATCTTTTGTGCCAGTCTTTCCCCGATAAAACTCCTTGTGGCCCCGGTGTCGAGAGTAGCGAGGACCAGGTGTCCTTCGATGCTGATCCTGGCACTGATGCGGCCGTCACGTAACTGCAGGGTTTCTATTGCCGGACTTGTGGTGACACCCCCACTGAGTCTGGGTTCAGTGAGGGCCCCCCGCCCGTTTCCCGGCAACGGAGTCTTACAGCAGTCGATGGTCCTGATGCCCTGCTTCCCGCACGTCCAACAGAACAGCACCCGTTGTCCACGACATTCCCTGGCGAAATGTCCGGCTACTCCGCAATTCCGGCAGGCTTCCCGAGTATTTATCCGGTGTGATTCCCCTGGTGTTGTGTTTATGCCCGGTGTTGTCGTTTCTGGCTCTGGTGAAGGTTTACTGACCGCCGGTGTCCACGAAGTCATCCTCGGTTCGGTTGATCTGGCTTGCGCGGGTTCTGGATACGGGCTCCACTGTCGTCGACTTCGTTCTCGCTCTCTTGTTACTTCGTAGTTCGTGGCAAAGGCGGTGAGGTCCCGTAGTGTTTTGATGTCTGTCCTCCTCACAAATAACTGATACTCCAGCAGCATGTTTTCGTACGCCCTCTCCAGCTCCTGGGCCTCGGTATATCCGGCCCGGCGCATCATTAGGCGGATCTCCAAAAGGTAGGTTTTGAAGGCCTCGTTCGTCCGCTGGTAACGTACCCTGATTTCGTCTTCCAGCCGCTGGAAGTACCTAGGCGGCAAGAAAAAATCTAGGAACTCGGTCCGGAAGACCTTCCAGGTTTCGCCTTGAAGTCCGTTCGTCCGAAACCAATCCTCGGCTGTTCCTCCTAGCAGCTCGGGGATCGCTTGGGGCATATGTTCGACGTTGATCCGATAAGATGCTGCTCGTTCCTCCAGCCGCTCGATGAATCGCAACGGGTCTGAGGTGCCATCGAAGGTGATCCCCCACCTTCTCATGCGATCCGCCGTTTGCGCAAATGTGGCTCCTTCCAGTTGATCCTGATGTTGGACGGCTGCTGGCTCGCTGGTACGTGAACACGTGACCCTTGTAGTGGGGACCTGCAAGGTCTGCTTCCCCGGCACGTGTTTTGCCTCTTCCACTGTGCGGCTGGGTGTCTTATGGTCTGTTTCGGACTGGGATATTGGTGTGTTGGCATTGCTCCCGATTGGTCGACGATCCGGGCTTGGGCTGGTACCGTACTGTGCCTCCAATGATTCGAGGCGGTGGATTGTGGCTGGAGAATGATCCTTTCTGCCAATGAAGGCAGACATGCGCGCACGTAGCTCGTCGACGGTCCCTTCCCGCTCAAAGCCGAACTCGTCGGCGAAATTTTCGAGCTCGTTCTTCCTCCTGAAGGACACCCATCGTACGCCTACCATGGTTTATCCTTGTAGCCTTGGTATCCTTGTTGGTGGTATCCTGTGCGTGTGTCCTTGTTGTCTGCTGTTGGTCGTGCCTCTCTGATCGTTGTATCCTGTGCGTGTTATGATCCTTGCTCGTTGTATCTTGTGCGTGGGTCCTTGTTGTCTGCTGCTGGTCGTGCCTCTCTGATCGTTGTATCCTGTGCGTGTTATGATCCTTGCTCGTTGTATCTTGTGCGTGGGTCCTTGTTGTCTGCTGCTGGTCGTGCCTCTCTGATCGTTGTATCCTGTGCGTGTTATGATCCTTGCTCGTTGTATCTTGTGCGTGGGTCCTTGTTGTCTTGCTGTTGGTTGTTAATCCTGGCCGGGTATCCTTGTTCGTTGTCCTTGTCGCGAAGCACTTTTATTTAAAAATAACCTTTTGTTCCTCGGAGATGTTCACTGGATCGCTGCTGGAGACTGAGTGCCTTCTCTGCGCCGGCGGTCGGCCTTATATACGCTGGCCGACCGCACCGAACCGTTATGCTCGGCCTCGGGTCCCGTTATGTTTTCGGGCGGCCCGAACGCACGAGTCCCGCAGACCGCCGTTACGCCCTTGTTGTTGTTGTTCTCGTGGCGAGAACGACGATCCGCCCTGTCCTGTCGCGTCCGACTCCTGTGCGTCACCCTAACCAACTCCTTGATTATCTTTTCGTGCTCAAATGTTCTGTGTCCTTCGTCTGTTTTCATTGCGTTGTTTTTCTTGTACCCCCTGTTTTTATCCTAAATCTTTTGTTTTACTATCGTCGGTAGTTGTACCGACGCTCTGACTCAGTTTTCTCACTCCTGTAGTGGTTCTTTAGGCCACCGGAGATACCATCCTCCCGCGTCTCAGAGTCCCTGCTCGGGCGCCATCTGTAAAGTAGTTCTCTCTGGCTGAGGTACGCTCGGTCCTGTCCAGAGCTACTTTTACAAATTATTTGTAAAATTTGCCGAGACTGTGAAACGGAGAATAGTTCCCCTTGGTAGTGAGAGGGGAGCGTTTCGGCACGGCGGGCGGGGGAGGGGAATAAGTGCACGATGCCTCGGTCAGACCGAGTCCACTTGCCACGAGTCAGTACTCCGCGCCCCGCGCACTTCTCAGTCGACATTCACGGCCGGTCTGTGAGACAGGGGCCGCCAACGTCGCTGACATGTGCCTGCTTCGAAAGTTGAGCGTAAGTGTGGCGTGGTAAAGCCCGACTCCCACACTTCCGCCAAACTCTCGATTCAGTTGGGGTGCCGAGATACTAACCGTTTCCTCTGGGGTGCTCCCGCCTCTACAGGCACTGTTATCGATGCTAACGATTGCCCTTTCGGTTCATGTTTTCTTTATTTATCTTTTTTTTTCTATAAATTGGCCTAATGTTTACTTATAATACTACCCTGCCTAGCACCGTAGCCGTTTCATAAAATATTCTATCCTAACGCTGCGTCGCAGCCCTAATCGTCGCTCACCAGAAGTGTTGTCCCGCTGGGGTCGTCGCTGTTACGGTTGATCTTTCTGTTGTCGTTGTTGTTGTCGCCGCCGTTGTCTTCGCTGCCGTTGCCTTTTCTGCCGTTGTCTTCGCTGCTGTTGGCTTTTGTTGCTGCTGACGTCGTTGACTCTCACTTTTCTCCACGGCGGAGCTACGCGCACTTGACCTACTAAGCTCTGGTTCACAACTAACTATCTTCTGCTCTCTCAGTCGTTGACCCGTCGAGATTTTGGCGCGTGTCAACGGCCGCTACACTTGTCGCCGGCTTCTCTCTGTATCTTTTGGCTTCGGCTGCGTGTGCGTGCATTCTGCGTTACGCTATGTGTGGGTGTGTGCGTGGTGTTTTGTGCGTGCGCTCTTGCCTGTACGCCTGCGCTCTTCGTCGTTCATGTGTACATGCGCTCGGCGTTGCCAATGTATGCGTGTGCTTTTCGTATGCGTGCGCTCTTCGTATGCGTGCGCTCTGTGCCATCAGGGTGTGCATGCGCTCTCTGTTATGCGCTCTTCGTTGCGTGCGCTCTGTGCCGTCGGTGTGTGCATGCGCTCTTCGTTGCGTGCACTCTTCGTTGCGTGCGCTCTGTGCCGTCGGTGTGTGCATGCGCTCTTCGTTGCGTGCACTCTGTGCCGTCGATGCGTGCATGCGCTCTTCGTTGCGTGCACTCTTCGTTGCGTGCGCTCTTCGTTGTGTGTTTCCTGTGTCGGCGCGTGCGCTCTTTGGTTGGGTGCCTGTGTGAGTGCGTCTTCTTTGTGTGTTTTCGGCGGCGTGTGCTCTCTCCCTGCTGCGTGCCCTATGGCCAATTTGCTATGCTCACTAAATTAATTACCTTCGTGGTACTTGCCTAGCTTATAACTAATTACCTTCGTGGTAATATGCCTATGCTTAACTTATGACTAATTATGATCTACGGAACAAAGCACCTCCATGGTAATACTTATGGCTACTAATACCTTCGTGGTAAACTAATACTAATATTAACTTAAAGTTATTGTGGGGCTCGAAATACGAGTCCTCACAAAATATACATTATTAAATGAAATCACATTTAATTTAATGTCATTATTATTTTATAAATAATAAATATACATATTAAATAAAATTACTTCATTAAATCATATTTGCAGAATGCATGCCAATAAATAAAATACTTTTCATACAAGTTATGCCTGGATGATAGTGCTGCAAGCATACATCTTAAATGAAAATATACTCATTTACAGACATTACGCTGAACATTAAATAATGATACAGCATAAACACAAATATAATACAATAAATAATTAATTTACACTAAGTCAAATATCATTTACAGTCATTAAAGTTTATCAACAGTACAGTATAAATTTAAATACTAATAAATATCGACTAAGACACATTAAATTAAATGAAATCGCATATCTTTTACAGATAATACGTTAAATAAGAATTAAACATTAAATTAAACCTCATTTACAGTCACTATGCTAAACTAACAACTCAGCTCATACTAATTGCATCAACACACATACTTTAATGTACGTACATATTAAATGAAACTAGATTTCATTTACAGCCATAATGCTGAAACAATATCAAAACAGCATGCACAGATCAATAATAATAAATAATAACATAAACTTAAATGAAATCCAAGTCATTTACAGTCACTACGCTAACTAACAATACAGCACACAATACATTAATAAACAATAAACATACACTTTAATGAAACTGCATTCATTTACAGACATAACGCTGAAATCAATATACAGCACAAACAACATAATAAAAATATCAAACATACACAGAAAATAAATGAAAACAACTCCATTTACAGTCATTATGCTAAAACATCAATGCAGCTCACTATTATAATAAGAAATAATAAATATACTTTGAATAATTGTATATCTCATTCACAATCATCATGCTAAACTAAACAGCTCAGTTATAATAATAATAAGTAAATAATAACAATAAGTCGACTATGAAATGAAATATTTCTGCTACAGCCACTACGTTAACAATACAACTCATACTATGTAACAAGCAATTAAATGAACATCTTGATGAAATTATATTCATTTATTCATTCAGTTGCAGTCATTATGCTGAACAACTCTCAACAGAATAATAAATAAAAAATATTTATATCGTAATAAACATTAATTCCCAGCCATCTCTTCTTAAAAAAGAATTATTCAACAATTACCGCAATAAACTGGCAGCCAACACCTAGCCTTTAAATCAAACATTATCTCGACAAACTTTATTTAAAAAATGTTTGTCAGACATTGTCCATATATCTCGCAGATACACACTGCAATTCTATCAAGATCCCAATCACAGGGATATTCCAACATACAATCTCCCTGCCCCTTTCCAATAATTGCTACCTGCATCTTGCAGCTCTGGCAACACTCTTCCTCGGGATTGCCAGCAGAGCCACCTGCCACCTGCCGACATGCCAGCTGGGAGCATCCCCAACATTACTATCTAGACCACCAAGTACATCATGAACAGCCAATCGGAATACCAGCAGTGCAACCTGCGGCCGACAATCCAGCTGAGGCATCAACTCTACACTACCTGGATGATCATCATCATCAGCAGACATTGTCTACCACTCGGAATGCCAGCAGAGCCACCTGCGGCCTACTTCACTCTCGCTGGATTCATCATTCATCAACCCTGGAACGCCTTGCCACAACATGCGGAGGACTCCTACAGTCAGCTTTGTTGACCAGTCAACGCCGCACTATGCGAATTTGCCACATCCTCCTGGAATATGAGGGTGGACAGCTAGGATGTGCACTCTCGCGTAGTGTCAAGGGGCTTTGCAAAGCAAAGCCTTCCTTAGGCTCTACGTGACAGGCAAATACACTGAGTTTGTACCCCTCATATCTCCATCTTTGAGGATGCGGCTTCCTCGCCATAGATTTAATTAATTTAGATACAATTGTATTAGTTTTAAGTTAGGGCCCCGCTGTAAAGCAGTTAATACGAATTGAAAGATGCTTGCTATCAACAATTAAATAGTAACCACCGTCCGGCTTCCCCCCCTACATCGACAACTTTATTGTTGTGGCTCTGTGCGGTCGACTGTCGGCGTGGCGAACTCGTGATCAGGTGATCACAAGCAAGAAAATCATTTGTGCGGGAAAAAGGTGGAAATAAATGCCCAATTTAGTGTTAAAACGTTAAGCAACAAAAATGCTACAAGTGTGTTGTGAAATTACATTCGGGCATTGTGTTTTAATAAATAAATCTGCGTTTGAAAAATCAAATTCACATTTATAAAAAAGTGTGAAAAAATGTGCCTTCAGATTTCTCTCTTTATGGCATCATATCAGTGTGAGTGCGCTCTCTCCTCAGTGATCTCCCATAAAATAAGAGAGCATACAGTTGCTCTCTTATACTATGGCTCCTCCAACACTAGTGCGCTCCGCCTAGCATTTCCCCGCTCCAGCCAACACATACAACTAACGTGAGTAATACATATACACCAATGCACTAGCATTTATGTAGGTATGTAATAACAACACCTACATGAACGTATAATGTGTCATGCTACTAGCCAATTAATAATTAACACAAATAAATATGAATGCCAATTAACCAAATAATACCTATTGAACTTGCCCAATAGAAATTGCTTCTAACCCAATAAACTATGTCATTTAATATTCAACTCAACTTATATCATATTAATATCAACACCTAAAATAAATACCTAAATTGTGACTCAATTAATCTGCCAGACAACTCCCTATACCCGTATAGGACAAACAAGAACAACAATAATCAACTGACAACTCAAGCAATCGTAATATGGCTGCATAATTGATCAGTTGCATTAATATAATTAAATTAATAACTGATAATTTGCTGCCTCAAGCAAGGCCTCAGACAATGTGACCATCTTAGCAAAGTAAAGCATACTTACATAAACACCACAGCGATAGTTAGTGTTGCAAAACACAAATATATCGCTACTCGCTGCTCGCTACTTTAATTACTCATTTTGGCCGATAAACAAGCAACATGAGACGCCGATAACTTTACATAGAAACCTGATTCATAAAATTTTCGCACACGCATCAACAACGACGCAATTCGCAGATAATTTCACAAATTCATTACAAATTGGAAATCATTAAGGAAATCATCATGTTTTCGAAGCTCAGCAAAAATGCCTCTGGCTCTAGCGAGACTGAAATTGACGTAACTGGCACACAGCCGGTCACTCAATTATTAGCTCCAGCCACTGCCGCCATCTCTACTGCGACTGCACCAGTTGCTTTCACCGCAACAACAACAACAACTATAACAACAACAATAGCAACAGCAGTACAGCCAGTCACTACGCTCGGCACCAGCAAGCAAACCTACGTAGCTGTCGCAACTGGGCCGGGACCGAGCAGCCATCCAACAGCATCAAGCTATGCTGTCAATTACACCCCAGCAGATGTAGCTCCTCCACCCCCCAACGCCCAGGAGAAAGTCCAGCCAATTGAAGAGCCGCCCTACTCTGATACCTCAGTAGCGACTCTCCAGCTCTACGTGAGCCAGACAATACAGGCTTAATGCCTACAACTTTCAACGAGTTCGATGAGCTAGATCGAGAAATCGATCTAGTCAGCAACAGCTCTTACACTCAAGAGGATGAGCCCATGGACTACGTGGACTCATCCGATATCGGCGACTCTGAACTAGTCTATACAGGAGACTTTAAGCTCCTCAGCCAACTCACGCAGTACTGCGAACAACTTGCCCCTGGCTCCTGTCATGCAAGCAAACACTATCACCCCTAACACGGGTGCTGTTGCCAATTCTGCTGCTGAGAAGGAAGCCCCGCTGAGCCCAGGCTCAGGCCTATCTATATCACCTCTAATCGCCCTTTTATGAGCATGCTAGAGGAGATACGCAGTGCCATTCGCACAGACAATTTCGTCACAAAATCTGCGCAGCGTGGCATTGAAATCACCTGCTATGACGTCAGCTCCAGAAGGAGACTAATTGAATACTTCAATGCTAACAACATTGAATATTTTACTCATGTCGGTAAACAGCAAACACGGGTATATATCCGACACTTAAACTTTGGCACGTCGCCTGAGTGGATACGTCGTAAGCTAGCC
The DNA here is from genome assembly GCA_018904165.1 of Zaprionus camerounensis. Classification (NCBI taxonomy): domain Eukaryota; kingdom Metazoa; phylum Arthropoda; class Insecta; order Diptera; family Drosophilidae; genus Zaprionus; species Zaprionus camerounensis. Next base: position 126,863 of record JAEIFS010000470.1, read on the forward strand.
CTACTAGGACATAGAGCCGTCTATATAGCCGTGGGCAAAAACCCACGCTCTGGCGCGTGTCACGCAGTTATCGAGTCCTCGGATAATATAAATACCATCTACAATATTAACAGATTGGGCAACTAATCTGTCAAAATTGAAAAAGATGTGCGGCAAACCGAGCCCACACAATGCCATCGCTGCCAACAATAAGGCCATTCTAAAAACGGCCGCAGTCAACGATTCATCTGCCTTAAGTGCGCAGGCTATCATGACTGGAGACAATGCACGAAGCCAGCCAGCACCTAAATGTGCTAACTGCGGTGAAGAACACCCAGCGAATTACCGCGGCTGCAGGGTATATAAGTCTGCACTTGCGGCAATGAAAAAGCAGCAAAATCAACAACGCCGCCAACAAAACAACAACCGCTCGCAAGAGCCACACATCTCGTCCACCTTGGACCAGCGGCGAACTCAGCCCCTTAATAATGCAACAATAATGCAGCAACCCAACACAACACAACAGACCAACTCGGCGCAAAGTAATGACTATGTGCCCACACATCAAAGGCGGCAGATGCAAAGACTACAGCACTTTCGTCAAGTTCAGCAGGAGCAACGACTACAACGCCGCACTGCGGCGAGCTATACGCATCAGTCACTACAGCAATAGCCGCTACAACAACAACAACACTCCTTGCCTCCTCGTCATAACGAAAGAATACAAAGAAGACAGCAAAGACTGCAACATAACTCGATGTCTACACAGCCCCAAGTTAACACAACGCTCGGTGGATTAACACAATCCCTGCAACAGGACTTGGCCCAGATAATCAGCATCGTACAAAATTTAGTGCAGCAACATAATACCTTAATGCCAGAAGTTGCTAACACTGTAAACACAATCAATAGCATATTTCAGCCACTCGTTAGTGTCCTTAAAAACCTGACGAATGTACAGCCTGCAGCTAACACTCCTCCGAACAATCATAGAGGACTATATAGCAGTGAACAGCCGCCGCCGCCACCACCTCACTAAAGAAATAGCCCGTTTAATAATAGTCATATATGCATATAAAATAATAACCACTACATCACATGTTATACATAAGTTAATAAATAATATTCCATATCAATAGAATAAATATACTTACAGAAATACTGTCCTCAATGCAACAATAATCACATACAATACACATTAAATGAACTGACTCATTTACAGCCACTACGCTGAACTTAGAACACAGCACAAATTTTCCAATAAATAATTAAAATACACTACCATTCGAAACCTGTTTCAATTACCTCCACTATGCTGAAATAATACAACAATACACCAAATAATAAACGTATTATTATACGAAATTACACTTCATCTACACTCCTTACGCCGTGCCTATAATATAATTATAATATAATTAATAATAATAATAATCCGCAATGCTTAGGTCGACAGCGTATATATACTTATATTTTATGGCATCTCTTCTACGTCTTCTATTGATGCTTCGTTACTTATCGATAGGGATTCTATCAAGTCGATAAATGGCTGAGGCTGGTACGCTGTTATATAAGTCCGCAACAGAGCTCCACCCCTCGATAGAGACCTATCGAAATCGTGCTCACAGTTCGTCCTGACCGGGTCGCTTCCACTAATGGGGTGTGAGACTCCACTTGCACTGGGATGGAAACTTCTTCTTCGGGACTCGTGGCTTAGGTCGGCGTTGACGATGGTGATTCTAAAAATGCTGCTTTTAGTCTGTCAATAGGCACGTTCACCTCTCTATGTCCCATTCGCAGTTTGAAGAATTTCTCTTGTCTGTCCAAAACAAAAGGGCCTTCATAAGGTGGTTCTAATGGGGCTCTCACTCGATCCACGCGTACAAATACATGTGACGCTTCTTGCAATGCTGGTTGTAAAAACACTTCTTTCGCACCATGTCCGGCCGTGTATGATTTAGCCAAGGATTGCATTTTACGTCGTAGGAGCTTTATAAATTCAGATTCGCTGTCATCGTTTTTACTGGGAGTTACAAATTCGCCCGGGATGCGCAGTTGGGAGCCAAAAAGCATTTCTGCCGGACTCGCTTGCAAGTCCTCCTTCCAAGTCGGTCGCAGGCCCAGGAGAACGAGGGGCAACGTTTCGCTCCAGTCATTGCTTTCATGACACTTAATTGCCGCTTTGAGCGTCCGGTGCCAGCGCTCGACCAACCCGTTGGCTTGTGACTAAGATGCGCATTAATCCCGAGAAAACTGCGGATTCAAACTGTCGGCCAAGATCACTCGTTATTCGAAGGGGGACTCCAAATAACGAAATCCACCCCTCGATTAGCGCCTTTGCTACGGTTTCTGCTGTGATGTCAGGAATCGCGATTGCTGTTGGCCATCTTGAAAATCTATCGATACATGTGAGGCAGTAACGATTCCCTTTTGAAACGGGCAATGGACCAATTATATCGATGTTGATGTGATGAAACCGACGGTCTATCGCCAGTATATTGTATATTGACGTCTATCGGTCTATCGCCAGTATATTGTATACAGTATATTGACGACGATGAGTTGAGTAGAACTGTTTTCTTTAAATTCAATGATGTATTGTTGTGTTCTAGTAATGCCTGAAGCTCTGGATCGATTGCTTGGGCAGCTGCTAATGATTCAAAATCCAACTCTTTGATTTCGTTTACTCTAGAGAGCACATCAGCCACTTCGTTTTCTCTTCCAGGAAGGTGTTGAATGTCTGTCGTGAATTGTCCAATGAAGTCCAGTTGACGAGCTCGTCTTGGCGGTGTTTTGTCTGTGTTCTGCGAAAACGCAAAATAAGCGGCTTGTGATCCGTAAAAACTGTAAAAGGACGGCCTTCCAGCATAAATCGAAAATGTTGAATCGCCAAAAAAAATTGCGAGTAGTTCACGATCGTAGGTGGCATAATTTTTCTGCGCCGCATTTAGTTTTTTTGAGAAAAAACCTAATGGCTGAAGACGACCGTCGACCAGCTGATGTGCCACCGCCCCACAGCAGTATCCGATGCGTCTGTGCAGAGTGATAAAGTCGCTTGTGGAGAAATATAGGCTAGTAAGTCAGCCAATTGATCTTTGCATACCTGAAATGTACACAGCGTCTCCACAGTCCATACCACCGGTGTTTTATAATTTTTCTTGTTTCCTGTTATAAGTGATTGCAGTGTTATCTGACATTATGCTGCATGTGCTATGAATGGGCAGTAATAATTAACCATCCTCAAAAATTTCTTCAGTTGATTTGCCGTTTTAGGCTGCGGAAATTCCCTTACGGCAGATACTCTAGATTCCAGCGGCAGCAATCCGTCCGCAGTTATCTTGTGGCCAAGAAATTGTACCTCTTCTTTACCAAGTTGACATTTCTTCACGTTGATTGTAAGGTTGTTGGCCAGCAGTCGTTCGAAAACTATTTTTATGCTCTCCGAAAGTCGTGGAAGCAATAAGTATGTCATCTATATAGACGAACACAAATTCCAGGTCCTGCAACACGTTGTGCATAAACCGTTGGAAGGTCTGTGAGGCATTACGTAGTCCAAATGTCATGAAGCAGAACTCGAACAATCCAAACGGAGTGGTTATCGCAGTTTTGGGAATGTCCTGGGGCTCTACTGGAATGTGGTGATATGCCCGTTGCAAATCGATCACTGAATATACCTTCTTGTTAAACAAGAAACTTGCGATGTCATGCACAAATGGAATCGGGTAGCGATCCGGAACTGTTTTAGCATTCAATCCTCTGAAATCGCCGCAGGGCCGCCATTCTCCATTTGGTTTTCGAACCATGTGTAGGGGGCTTGCCCAGTTGCTCTTTGATGGCCTGCAAATTCCACGCTCTACCATGTAGGCAAACTCCTTTCTTGCTGCTGCCAGTTTGTCACCAGTGAGCCTGCGTGGACGAGCGAAGACCGCAGGGCCTGTCGTCTCTATCACGTGCGTTACGTTCGAAGCAGACGGTTGACTGCTGTGATTCTGACCTGAACATTGCATGAATTCGTTTAACAGTACGGTAACATTGTTGCTAAAGGCCTGTTGCTGAAAGGTGCCATTTGTGGTTATCCCTTGGACCTGCCGCAATGTTGTGGACTCCTTAAGTGCTTCCCGCTTAACATCTACCAATAAGTCATAGTGGCTGAGAAAATCAGATCCAATAATTGGTGTGTTCACGTCTGCTAAAATGAATGTCCATGCAAACTCCCGCTGCGTTCCAAGTGATAATTTTAGGTGCCTTTCTCCATACGTTTTGATAGGCGTCCCATTTGCCGCGACTAGCTTTGCCTGACTTGTTTTTTGTCCTTTATCTGTTGGCTGCGCTGGCAACACCGACACGTCAGCTCCTGTGTCTATAAGAAAATTTTGTTGAGTGCCCTTGTCAAAGACTGTGATACGTGCTATGCACTCTCTGACTTCTGGTCCGAAGGGCGAAGGACCAGAAGGCTTTCATAGTTTCTTGCCGCTGCTACAAAGGTGCATGGTGGTTTGCACTTTTTAGCCTCACTCCCAAATCTGGCGTGATACCAGCACAAAGATGATGAAGAATTCCCTGCTCTCTGCTCCTCTGACTTGCGTTTTTGCAGGCTCCGCTCCAATCTGTCAATGCGCTCCATTACTTCGTTTATACCTGCTAGTGGCGGCGAGGTTGCTGAGTACACTGCGATATTGGGCCCACCTGCTTCAAGAATATTATCTGCTAGCTTCGCTAAACCCAGCAGATCCTCTCTCGATGATTGTAAAATGGCGCGCACGAATGGTGGCAATCGTTGCATCCACAGAGATTTGAGAAAATCTGCGTTGATTTGGTTCCCGGCCAGATTGCGAAGTTCACTGAGCAGTTGTGTTGGACGCCGGTCACCCAAATCGATGCCTGTAAGCAGCTTCTGCATCTTCTTCTGCTCACTTTCCCCAAAACATTCATAAATTCTGCGTTTGAGATTCTCGTACATGTTGTTTCGGGGTGGGTTAAGTACGGCATCCGCAATTTGAGCCACGACATTTGATTCGATTGCTGCTACTACTGTGTGGAATTTGGTGTGATCAGCAGTGACGCCAGCCACACACAATTGAGATTCCACCTGGGCAAACCAAATCTCCGGACGTTCCGACCAAAACGGCGGCACTTTTACGGACACTTTGTTAATGTATGTCGCCTGAACTGCTGCCGCTTCATATTGTTCGATTTCCACGACTGTATCATTTAATTGACTTTCCTCGGCAGAAGACATTGCGCAAATTGTTATTTCCGCGAAGTTGTGAAATTCGTAGCGTGTTGCTGAATTTGCTAAGTTTACCGTTTGAACAGCCTGGTTCCGCGTAAATAAGGCACTTGGGGTCACCAGTTATCGGAGTTAATATAATACAAACACGATGCGTTTATAATTAACTGATAATTTTATTTAATTAATAATAAGCCGCAATGCTTAGGTCGACAGCGTATAAATATATTTTATGGCGTCTCTTCTACGTCTTCTCTTGATGCTTCGTTACTTATCGATAGGGATTCTATCAAGTCGATAAATGGCTGAGGCTGGTACGCTGTTATATAAGTCCGCCACACATTCACTACGCTGAACTAACAATACAGGTCATAATATAATAATAAATAATAAATATTTACTGTTAAATGAAATTATATTTCATTAACTGTCAATACGCTGAGCTAATTACAGCGCACAATATAATAACAAATAAGAAACACACATGTTAAATTAAAGTATACTACATTACAGTCATTACGCCGAACTAACAATACTGCATAAATATAACAATAAATAACAAGCTTATATTATGAAATTAAATTATAAGTCATTAACTGTCATTATGCCGAACTAATAATGCAGTCCACAATACAATACAATACAATACACAATACGAAATTACGCCGTGCCGTTAGTATAAGCTATAATATAATTATAATTAACAAATAAACATACATCTAAATAAAATCTTATTTTATTTTATTTTATTTATCTACATTCACTACGTTGAACTAACAATACAGCTCATAATGTAATAATAATTAATAAATATTTACTGTTAAATGAAATTATATTTCATTAGCTGTCAATACGCTGAGCTAATAATACAGCTCACAATATAATAACAAATAAGAAACACACATTTTAAATGAAATTATATTTCATTTACAGTCATTACGCTGAACTAATAATACAGCATAATTATAATAATAAATAATAAATATACTACTAAAATTAATCTATATTTCATTTACAGCCATTACGCTAAGCATAAACGCAGCCTAAATAAATTAAAACAACAAATATATAATATGAAATGAAACGTATTCATGTTGACATACATTACGCTAACCAAATACAACTCAAACATAATAATAAATAATAAATAATAAATATATATTAAATGAAATGAGACTATACCTCAATCACAGTCATCACGTTTAGTACATTACGCTGAAATAACAATACATAAGCATAATAACTAATAAATATTTATTGTTAATAAATTATACTTTATCTGCCGTCAATACGCAAAACTAATAATAATAATACAGCTTATAATATACTAATAAACAACAAACATACATCTAAATGAAATTATTTTCCATTTGCAGTCATTACACTGAACAATAAAACTCATAGTATAATACTTAATAATAAACAGACACTACTTAATGAAATTATATTCCATCTTCTGTCATCACGCTGAACTAATAATCCAGCTCAAATATAATAATAAATAAAATATTATGCACCATTAAATAACTCATACACTACTGTCATTATGCTGAACCAATAGTTCAGCTCAAATACAATAAATAATATCAATAGCCCGCTAAGAACAAATAATTAGATTTCAACTCAATCATCTATTCTTTGTATAAAGAACTAATTCAACAATACAATGCAAAACAGCACCTAGCCTACAGATCAAGCATTAACACGACAAATTTTATTTAAACTTTATTTAAATAAATGCTTGTCATATATTGTTCTGAAATCTCGCAGTCACACACTGCAAGTCTATTAAGATCCCAATCTCAGGGATATTCCAACATACAATCTCCCTGCCCCTTTCCAATAATTGCTACCTGCATCTTGCAGCTCTGGCAACACTCTTCCTCTTCTTTTTCTTCAGCAGACGCAGCACATATTGACTGGACCACCAGAAGCCTAAGGTCGTCAACTCGGGATTGCCAGCAGAGCCACCTGCGGCCGACATGCCAGCTGGGAGCATCCCCAACATTACTATCTAGACCACCAAGTACATCATCAACAGCCAATCGGAATACCAGCAGTGCAACCTGCGGCCGACAATCCAGCTGAGGCATCAACTCTACACTACCTGGATGATCATCATCATCAGCAGACATTGTCTACCACTCGGAATGCCAGCAGAGCCACCTGCGGCCTACTTCACTCTCGCTGGATTCATCATTCATCAACCCTGGAACGCCTTGCCACAACATGCGGAGGACTCCTACAGTCAGCTTTGTTGACCAGTCAACGCCGCACTATGCGAATTTGCCACATCCTCCTGGAATATGAGGGTGGACAGCTAGGATGTGCACTCTCGCGTAGTGTCAAGGGGCTTTGCAAAGCAAAGCCTTCCTTAGGCTCTACGTGACAGGCAAATACACTGAGTTTGTACCCCTCATATCTCCATCTTTGAGGATGCGGCTTCCTCGCCATAGATTTAATTAATTTAGATACAATTGTATTAGTTTTAAGTTAGGGCCCTGCTGTAAAGCAGTTAATACGAATTGAAAGATGCTTGCCATCAACAATTAAATAGGAACCACCGTCCGGCTTCCCCCCCCCACATCCACAACTTCATTGTTGTGCCTCTGTGCGGTCGACTGTCGGCGTGGCGAACTCGTGATCAGTTGATCACAAGCAAGAAAAATAATTCAATTCCGAGCTCAATAGGCCGAATTAATTGCCTAAATTAGTGTCAAAATGTTCAGTAACGAAAGCTGAATAAGTGAATAGTGAAAAACATGACCGGGCAATGTTAATAATTTAATAAATAGTGTTTAAATATTTATTAAAAGTGTCGTAAAAAAACAGCATTGCCATATGAAGCAAAAATCTCGCTCTCTTTATGGCGCTATAATAGTGTGAGTGACTCCCTCTCCCCATAAGCACCTGTGCATAAGAGCAGTAGCTCCAGTCAATAAGCATTGATTGCATACATACTATCCTTTTCTTTTTCTCTCTTTTTCTTGTGCTTGTGATTCGAGCTCTCCCGCTCAGACAATACATACCTACGTATATACAGTTACACTCAAGAGCTTTCTGATCAACATTAACTTACATGCAAATGCATGTAATGCAAATGCTCAATGAGCGTGAATGTGTGATCTCGGGTGAGTGAAAACCCAAAGCACTCAAGCGTCCAGCCGAATGCGACACACATACGCATGTATGCATGTACATGTCAATACCACTGTGGGAACCCGTGCGAGAGAGCGGCCGGCCAAGCAGTGAGAAGGACCATTGCTCTCTCAGGCAGACCGATAATGAGTAGTAAGAAGTTGATCACCGTCAGTGACGGACGCGTGTTATTGTACTCGCAGAAAGTGAATAAATAAACAGTTATATGTAAAGTTCTACTAAAGTGAAATTAGTTTCATTTATGCGGGTTGTTACAACCACTCTTACGCGGCACAATTGCTGCAAACAAACAAAAAACAAAATAACAAGTCAATATGGCAACTTTGCCTAAATATTTATTCATCTAAATATGCATTATTAAATGAAACTACATTTCATTTGCTGCCACTGCGCTGAACTAATAACTCAGCTAAAATATTTTAATAAATAAAATATATACATTAAAGGAAATTATATTTCATTTAAATAATAGTAATAATAATTCAAATTATTAAAATAATATACAACTTTGCATAATTGAGTGATCTGTTGAGTGAAAATTCACAAAATTCACAACACTCTAGCATCAACGGACGCAACATGCATACACATGTATGCTTGTACACATGCGCCTGCCAATACCACTCAAAGAAGTGAACTCTTATACTGCGCAGCTGCTACAAACAAACAAACAAAACGTAAATAACAATTCAATATGGAAAACTTGCCCAATATTTATTCATTTATTTAAATTATTTAAATGGCGTGGCCTGTGACCTGTCTTTGTTAAAAACATTTTTAGCTGACTCAAGGTCAATATCGGTTCGATTTCTGCATCATAGCTTATCTAGCCGATATTTTTGCCAAACACAACAAGAACACTTGTCAAAAGACATTTCATTTGCTGCCACTGCGCTGAACTAATAACTCAGCTAAAATATTTTAATAAATAAAATATATACATTAAAGGAAATTATATTTCATTTAAATAATAGTAATAATAATTCAAATTATTAAAATAATATACAACTTTGCATAATTGAGTGATCTGTTGAGTGAAAATTCACAAAATTCACAGCACTCTAGCATCAACGGACGCAACATGCATACACATGTATGCTTGTACACATGCATACCTGCCAATACCACTCAAAGAAGTGAACTCTTATACTGCGCAGCTGCTGCAAACAAACAAACAAAACGTAAATAACAATTCAATATGGCAAACTTGCCCAATATTTATTCATTTATTTAAATTATTTAAATATACATTATTAAATGAAATCACATTTCATTTAATGTCATTATTATTTTATAAATAATAAATATACATATTAAATAAAATTACTTCATTAAATCATATTTGCAGAATGCATGCCAATAAATAAAATACTTTTCATACAAGTTATGCCTGGATGATAGTGTTGCCAAGCATACATCTTAAATGAAAATATACTTATTTACAGACATTACGCTGAACATTAAATAATGATACAGCATAAACACAAATATAATACAATAAATAATTAATTTACACTAAGTCAAATATCATTTACAGTCATTAAACTGTATCAACAGTACAGTATAAATTTAAATACTAATAAATATCAGCTAAGACACATTAAATTAAATGAAATCGCATATCTTTTACAGATAATACGTTAAATAAGAATTAAACATTAAATTAAACCTCATTTACAGTCACTATGCTAAACTAACAACTCAGCTCATACTAATTGCATCAACACACATACTTTAATGTACGTACATATTAAATGAAACTAGATTTCATTTACAGACATAATGCTGAAACAATATCAAAACAGCATGCACAGATCAATAATAATAAATAATAACATAAACTTAAATGAAATCCAAGTCATTTACAGTCACTACGCTAACTAACAATACAGCACACAATACATTAATAAACAATAAACATACACTTTAATGAAACTGCATTCATTTACAGACATAACGCTGAAATGAATATACAGCACAAACAACATAATAAAAATATCAAACATACACAGAAAATAAATGAAAACAACTCCATTTACAGTCATTATGCTGCAGCTCACTATTATAATAAGAAATAATAAATATACTTTGAATAATTGTATATCTCATTCACAATCATCATGCTAAACTAAACAGCTCAGTTATAATAATAATAAGTAAATAATAATAATAAGTCGACTATGAAATGAAATATTTCTGCCACAGCCACTACGTTAACAATACAACTCATACTATGTAACAATCAATTAAATGAACATCTTGATGAAATTATATTCATTTATTCATTCAGTTGCAGTCATTATGCTGAACAACTCTCAACAGAATAATAAATAAAAAATATTTATATCGTAATAAACATTAATTCCCAGCCATCTCTTCTTAAAAAAGAATTATTCAACAATTACCGCAATAAACTGGCAGCCAACACCTAGCCTTTAAATCAAACATTATCTCGACAAACTTTATTTAATAAATGTTTGTCAGACATTGTCCATATATCTCGCAGATACACACTGCAATTCTATCAAGATTCCAATCCCAGGGATATTCAATAGACAATCTCCCTGCCCCTTTCCAATAATCGCTACCTGCATCTTGCAGCTCTGGCAACACTCTTCTTTTTCTTTCAGAAGACGCAGCACATATTGACTGGACCACCAGAAGCCTAAGGTCGTCAACTAGGGATTGCCAGCAGAGCCACCTGCGGCCGATATGCCAGCTGGGAGCATCCCCAACTTTACTACATCTGGACCACCAAGTTCATCATCAGCAGCCAATCGGAATACCAGCAGTGCAACCTGCGGCCGACAATCCAGCTGAGGCATCAACTCTACACTACCTGGATGATCATCATCATCAGCAGACATTGTCTACCACTCGGAATGCCAGCAGAGCCACCTGCGGCCTACTTCACTCTCGCTGGATTCATCTTTCATCAACCCTGGAACGCCTTGCCACAACATGCGGAGGACTCCAACAGTCAGCTTTGCTGACCAGCCAACGCCGCACTATGCGAATTTGCTACATCCTCCTGGAATATGAGGGAGGACAGCTCGGATGTGCACTCGCGTAGTGTCAAAGGGCTTTGCAAAAGCAAAGCCTTCCTTAGGCACTACGTGACAGGCAAATACGCAGAGTTTGTACCCCTCATATCTCCAGCTATGAGGACGTGGCTTCCTCGCCATAAATTTAATTTAGTTTTAGATACAAATGTATTAGTTTTAAGTTAGGGCCCCACTGTAAAGCAGTTAACACGAATTGAAAGATGCTTGCCATCAACAATTAAATAGGAACCACCGTCCGGCTTCCCCCCCCCACATCCACAACTTCATTGTTGTGCCTCTGTGCGGTCGACTGTCGGCGTGGCGAACTGGTGATCTGTTAGATCACAAGCAAGAAAATTGATTACGATCTCAGTAGTGCTACCAAGCACATCTCTCTAAAAAATATTATTTTTTTTTTTCAAAAATTGTAATAAAATTTAAATTTCTTCAAAAGTCGGAAAACAAAATATTTCACAATTTACCTAAATAATTATAAAAAACTTTCGATGACTAAAAAACGCAATAGATTGAAATCCCGTACGGTCATTCCCTCTTTTGTAGACTCGGAAGAATCGCTTAAAAGTATTGTTGTTGCTCCGCTCAACAAGAAATCAGCAGCCAATAATGATATGTCTCTAGATGATAGTTACGTGGATATATGCAATATTTCGGACATAAGTTGTGCCTCACTTTCAAATATATCTAATTGTTCTAGTGTATCCACCCTATCTATTTCACCTCGCTATACTTCAACCAAGATGTTGGAAAATGCACGTGGATTGTCGCCAAAGACTTGGGATAATGGACGAGGCTGAGCAACATCAGCATTTAAACCAGGATGCCTTGAAAATTAAGCCCCCTTTACTTTTTGTATCCAATATTACGCAAATCGTTCCTTTTTTGGAAAAACTTAGAAGTTTGTCGGGAGCTGGAAACTTTTCTACAAAGTCAACTGCAGGTGGAGTGCGCATACAGTGCAGTGACATTTCAACTTATAACTCTTTACGCGATGCCCTTAATGCCGATGACAGTCATCATTTGCATACATTTCAAGCTCGCAATGAACGCGGTTTTCGTGCTGTCATAAGACACTTGCACTGGTTAACGCCAAGTGTCTGGATCCGAAATGAACTGACTAATATGGGCTTTCCCCCTAGATATGTAAATGTGCTAAAAGATAGAGCAAACAAGCCTATGAATTTGTTTGAAATTGAGCTTGAGCCAAGTACAAGCAATGGTAATGATCAAATTTTGAAAATAGTCAACCTGGGCGGTCAGTCTGTTATTATTGAACACCAACTCAAGCGAGCTGACCCAGTGCAATGTCATCGCTGCCAATTATTTGGACACAGTAAGAACTACTGTAGAAGGCCATTCAAGTGCATTAAATACGCGGGCGCTCATCCCTCTACCGATTGCTCTAAACCACTAACCAGTATAGGAAAATGCGCCAACTGCGGGCTTGAGCATGTTGCCGGCTATAAAGGCTGCCAAGCTTTCAAGGACGAGAAGGCCAAGCTTTTCCTTGTGCGCAATCGTGCCGTGCTTAAGCAATTGCCGCTGGCACCCCAACAGCAACATAAGCTTCCTTCTAAACTGCAAAATCCTGGCTCCTTGGCTTTACAAAATACTGCAATTCAGAAAGATTCCATGGTCAGCCCCTTAGCCAATCAGCAGCCACAACTAAAGAAACCCCCACAGCAATCAATTGCCTTCAAGCCTACCTACAGTCAAGTTGTAGGTTCTGCCAATCCTGTGGTTAAATCCAATCAGCCAGCATCTGCGCATCTTTTGAAGGTGCAATAACAGCTTCGCGTAGAGCAGCAACAGCAGCTTCGCGTTGAGCAAGAGCTTGGCATTGAGCAGCAACAGCAGCCTCGCCGTGAGCAGCAGCAGCAGCATCAACTATTTAAGAGTTCCTGTAATTCAATTGGACTTGGCCAAACTGAATCGCTTTATGCTGAATTGGGAAAGAAAATTGACTCTTTGCTCAATCTCATTCAATCACTTATTAGCTTGCAAACACCTGGATCTGCTTGCCAGCCCTCAGTTAGCCGTATTTGGTCTCCTGCCAGTATTGTATCTTCGAATCCCCTCCTATAATGCTATTACTCCTACTCTGGCTTCTGCCACTGCTCCGCTTGCCATTGAGTCACTAAAGATTGCTTTTTGGAACGCTGATGATTTTGGCAACAAACTTCTGGAGCTCGAAGCCAAGTCTGGATGATTTTATCAAGTCCCGCAGTTATTGATTCTGAATGTATAACATTCTAGCAAATTGGAATTTTCTCAATTTCCTTTTCTCACATTGAACAGATTATTTTTAACTGTCAAGTCAACAAAATTATATAGGTTGCTTTGATAAACTTGTTTTTTCATTCTTAGTAACGAGATAAATATAATAAATGTTCGTATTGATTACGATCTCAGTTGTGCTACCAAGCACTTCTCTCTAAAAACATAGTAAGCCGTTAGGACAACAGGTTTCAGTGTTTTGTTTACGCACTAACATATCATGATAGGGATACTACTCTCACATGGGGGGTGCCATGTGAAATTTCTCACACTGAATTATCAATTAGAAAATTAGCATATTAAAATAGGGTTACTGATCATACACACGCACACATACACAAAACTAATATTAATTTACATAATCAACAAGTTGAGGCGGTAGCTGTTTACACATTTCATGATTAACCACGTGCTAACGATCAATTAGCACGCTTGAGGACACCCTTAGCGTTTTCATGCTCACGGTCACGGCTAGGGTCACAAAAGAGGCGATACACACATTAACATGTTGTGGTAGGGTGTCCCGGCCTCTCAAATATTACCCTCGTCAGCGATTCCCATGAGTCACATGCGTGTGTGCACTGACGCATGCATTCCCCCACACACCCTAACACGTGCGTATGTAAACATGATCATGCATGCTCATTTGCATATACTCACCTGCCAACCCCATGAGTCACATGCGTGTGTGCACTGAAGCGTGCATGCACCCACAAATCCTAACACGTGTGCATGTAAACATGATCATGCATGCTCATTTTCATATACTCACCTGTTAACCTTTAACACTCCCCACCCTAATTCATCACCTCCACATATATATAACACCCAGCTATTATGCTAATTAGGATCCTAAATTTCTGACCCCTCGTCACGCACCCCTAACCACTCCACTTTTTGTCCCAGAAAAACCCATTAAATATGCTAATTGACCGATCACCCCAAAAAACCCATTAAATATGCTAATTAGGACCCTAAATTGACCGATCTACCCCAAAAAACCATTAAATATGCTAATTAGGTACCTTAATTACCTAACCCCCCTCGTCACACCCCATTAATTTTTATTCCCCACTCCACTTCCTGTCCAAGAACCTCTATTTCCTATCTACTACAATGATCTCTACTGGAAAACAAACTAACACATTCATCCACTTATAATAGCAAAACTGATCACATGTATGAACATGCATTTGCACAAACATACAAATAAATCAATGTATACTTACATAACAATTGACCTTGTCAATTCATCTCGCAACTTGCCACGTGCAATCTGCAACTCATTATGTCCAAATTAAATTTGTGCTTTGCACCAATTATCTCACAGCTTGTTTAACGCTTGTTGTAATGCTGTAGTTCCCAATTCTAGGGAAATCTCAGTATTTCCCTACCCTCGCCCCCATCAATGCTATCTGCCCCTGGAGACTAGCAACTAAACTTTTCCCTTCTCTTATCTTTTTACTGACGAAACACCCACCGCTGGACCGCCGCCGCCCACCTGGATCATACTAAGGATTGCTATTAGACGTACTTGTGGCAACCAACAAGTGGAAGTAACCTATAACTTCCGTCCCTACACCAGTTGCATTTCCCTACTACAAATCAACGCCAACACACATCATCAATGCCTATGGCCATCAACACTAGCCTCACTAGTCGCCTTTGACCGACATTCGCTTACCTTCGACTCTTTCTGGCTCACGAAAACGCATGAGCACACATGCTGTCAACATTCAGAGTCTGCAGCTTTACTTCCTGCGAACCTTGCTAAAGGACTCTAAAATTGATCAGGACCCATCTGATCAGTCATCTGCTGCTTTGCCAGGAGCCACATTAATTCCTGATTCATCAGACGCCACGCTACGATAATAACGGACTGCCAGCATAACCACCTGCGGCTTCAGCACATCAGCTGGATGTGAATCCCTAATATCTGATTCATCACGTTCTTCAACATTCCTGTGGCCTACTTCTCTTGCCAGCAGAGCTGCCTACTGCAGGCAAAGCACTATCTTTGGCTCTCCGGCATACGCACTCACACATCTGGAACCCCAGCTTATACTATTTGGTGACACCCGCTGGAGGCCTCCAGAACTGACCAGTAACAGCTGATCAATCATGCACTGCTTCGCCAGAAGCCACAACAATATCTGGCCTCCCAGATTCCTCTCTGGAAGTCATCAAGGGATTACCAGCACCACCTGCGACCTACAATCCAGCTGGATGAGAATCCCCAACTCTAAACCTTCAGCCCGTATCTACACCAACCATTGGCCCTCAACTGGAATACCAGCGTAGCTTCTTGTGGCCGACTACGTATCGTCTCGACCCGACCTCGACCTTCACCTCTGCTACGCTGTTTCAACTGCCACCGCAACTACGTCAAGGACCTGCAGCAACATCATCGCTAACTTCAATCATCTCTGGAGGACACTACGACCTCGTCGGTACTAGACTGACCTGTCACTCACTGGCTTTCCAGAATCTAGCTTACTAGCTACGTCATCTCCGCACTTTTGCGTACTGCCCCATTCTTTTGGAATGCGAGGGTGAACACTTGGCTGCGCTTCCCTGCGTCGCGTCAAGGGGCTTCTCGAAAGTTAAGCCTTTCTTAGGCGTTACGTATGCAGCAATGGCGCGAGGATCGTACCCCTTTCATCTCCATATAAGAGAATCGAGGCACCGCCGTTATAGTTTGTAATATATTTTGTGGCGGCAATAGGCCGTAGTTTTTAAGTAGGGAGTCCGCCGTAAAGCATTGAAAACGATTTGTAAAGCATTTATGCTAACAATAAAAAAGTAACCAGCGCCCAGGCTGAGTTAGATAATTTAAACCCTCAGAATGACTCTAGAGGGCCATTAGAACATTTGTGTGTCATCACAAAGGCGTTATATATAAATGCATCAAAGGCAACGCCAGAGCCAATAATTGAGCACAATTGCTCCATAGTTTCGAGCCAGCGATCCCAACTGCCGAAAATGCGTTTGCCCAGAATTAGTGGCAAACATTCGGAATACAAAAATTGTATCTGCCTGTTTGAAAGTTTGGTCGACAATGACAATTCCTTGTCAAACGTCGAAAAGTTCAACCATTTAGTTTCGTGTTTGTCCGATGAAGCATTGGGGGTAGTTAAGCCATATCAATTAACGGATTGTAACTATCCAAAGGCCCTCGCTAGTCTCAAGGCAGTATATGATAACAAATGTCTTATATTCTTTGATACTGTTTCGCAATTGTTTGACATACCTAGCATTACAAAACCATCTGCATCGAGTTTGAGATCGACAACTGAATAAAAGATATCAGTATTTGTCAACAGAGGAGTCAACTCGTGACAAAACCAAGTCGCGAATTGACGCCAAAAGCCCCATCAAGGTAAGTCGTCCTTTGCTATTTCTGATGGAGGGCGTCCATCAACGTCTGTATGTGTTTTTTGCAAGTCTGAAATGCACAATATCTCTTCGTCTCCATCGTTTTCTGCAATTTCAGTTATGCAGCGTTTTGAATATGTCAAAGCACAAAAGTTGTGCCTAAATTGTTTGGTTGTTGGGCATACAGTCTCTTAGTGTAAGGCGCCAAAGTGTAGAGTTTGTTCAAGGCCTCACCATTCCTTGCTTCACAGGTATACTACTCCTGATCAAGGTGAGGTATCTACACATCACATTTGGGCCATGTGTCAAATAATGCACAAATTGTTCTCGCCACTGCTGTCGTTAATGTTAAAGACAGATTTGGTCAGTTGCATTCTGCACGAGCCTTGCTTGACAGTGGTTCCCAAATCAATTTGATATCAGAGAGTATGGCCCAGATGTTACGGCTCAAGCGGGAGCCAACATCTTTAGCTATTTCGATGGTTGGAGGTGCAACAATAGATAGCAAAAATAAGATATGTGCTTCTATTGAGTCGCGCATAAATTCTCACAACTTTTCTGCTGACTGTTGGGTATTGAAATCCATTTCAACAACACAGCCTGCACATTCAATGGGTATTTCAAATTGGAAAATTCCCAAAAATATAAAGCTTGCAGATCCAGAATTCTATAGGCCAGCTAAAGTTGACATTCTTTTGGGAGCAGAATTGTTCTACGAATTATTGTGCGTTGGGCAAATAAAATTAGGTTCTGAACTTCCTACAATGCAAAAAACGCTGCTAGGATGGATAGTAGCAGGCAAATGTACTGAGCAAGTACCTATGCGCCAGTTCAATGGGTGTTTAATGGCCCAATCTAATTGTTCTCTCGACTCGTTAGTTAACCGTTTCTGGGAATTGGACCAATGTCCGTTCGAGTCGAAGGCTGTTCGCCAAACAGCTGAACAACAGGCTTGTGAACTGTTCTTTGAGAAAACTGTAAAACAGTTATCTTCTGGTCGCTTCCAGGTGGATCTCCCTTTCAAGACCGATCCAAAAGTTCTTGGCCTGTCCTTTCAAACTGCTGAAAGGCGTTTATTGCAACTTGAGCGTAAAATATCAAAGGATGCAGTTCTTAAAACTATGTACCATGACTTCATGAAAGAGTATTTAGATTTGGGACACATGTCCATTTTGAAGTCAACTCCTCTAGAACAGCATTATTATATTCCTCATCAATGCGTTCTTAGGCCTGAAAGTTCCTCCACCAAGCTTCGTGTAGTTTTCGACGCTTCTAGTAAGACGTCAACAGCTGTTTCTCTAAACGAAACACTGATGGTGGGGCCGACAATTCAGAGGGAGCTATATTCAACCCTGATTAACTTCCGGTTGAATATGTATGACGTAACTGCTGACATTTCAAAAATGTACAGGCAGATTAATATTTCTGAAAAAGACAGAAATTTCCAACTAATTTTGTGGAGAGAAAATACTTCACAAAATATTCAAGCATACCGACTTAACACAGTCACATATGGTACAGCTTCTGCACCCTTTCTGGCGATACGCTGCTTGTTTGAGCTGGCCAACATGCACGCCCAATCACATCCTATTGGATCAGATGTGATTAAGAAGTGCTTTTATGTTGATGATATGTTGGCAGGGGCAGATAGTATACAAGAACTTAACACTATTTGCAATGAAGTTCAAAAGATATTGGAATCAGGATGTTTTCCACTTGCCAAGTGGGCATCCAACTGCAGTAATCTTTCGTTTAAAATAAAAGCTGGTGACGAAGTGACTCTGAAGATTGATGAGCAGAGTTCCGTCAAAACTCTTGGGATGCGTTGGGCACCTCAAGAGAATATATTTAAATATTATCTCGACGTGAACAGCTTTGTTTCGGATAGGCCAACGAAACGCAACATATTATCTGCAGCGCCTCGTTTACTTGACCCTCTTGGGCTGCTATGTCCAATTGTAACCAAGGCCAAAATGTTGTTGCAGGAATTGTGGAGACTTAAAATAGACTGGGATGAAGCCATTCCAATGAGCCTTCACACGACATGGACTAGGTTTACCATGACGTTGCGCGATTTACACAAAATTCGCATTCCTCGATACGTATGTCTTAATACGTATCAAAAGGTTCAATACATGGCTTTGCTGATGCATCCAGTCATGCGTACGGTTGTTGCATCTACGTACGAACGTGCAGCAACCGAGACGTTGGCACTACATTGCTCACTGCAAAGTCTAGGGTAGCTCCACTAAACGTGAAGACAATACCCCGATTAGAGTTGTGCGCAGCACTCTTGTTGGTTAAGCTGTGGCACCAAATTGCGACAACTCTAACCAAATTTAGTATTGAAAGTTTGAATTTCTGGTCGGATTCACAGGTTGTGTTATACTGGCTTAAACGCGACTTTTGCACATTGGGCACATTTGTGGCAAATAGAGTTGCAGAAATTCAGGAGTTGTCGAATGGTATTGTGTGGCGTCATGTTCCAACAGATGCTAATCCGGCGGATTTAGTATCGAGAGGAACCGATATATGTAGATGAGATTGTTAGCTCGTTATGGTTTGATGGGCCAGGTTTCTTGAAGTTGGAGAAAGACCAATGGCCTCCGCTTCACCAGATTGAGATAGCGTCGGAAACCAAAACTTCAGAAGATAAAAAATGTGCTGTTGTATGTACATTAGCAGAAGTTGAGCCAAAATGTTTTATAGAACTCATAAATCGTCGCTCCAGCTTTCCTAAAGTAATTCGCATAATGGCTTATGTGCTTCGATTTTGTCACAAGGGGTTTAGGACAGATTCGCTCGTGGTGTCGGCATCAGAAAGAAATATTTCATTTCTAAAACTGATTGCCATAGTCCAACGCATCTCGTTCGAGAGCGAATTCGAATTACTGAAGAAATCAGCAGTTCTAGCACCAATGTTGCAGTCATTGAATCCATTTATTGAAAAATTTTAGAAAAATTGAGTACAATTTGAGCTCATTAGAGTAGGAGGACGTTTGTTACACGGGCCTCTCTCTTACGACGCTAAGTTTCCGTTGCTAATGACAAAGAGTTCAGAATTTATTCAACTCTTTGTCAGATATTTACACCGTTTGCACTACCACGCTGGTTCAAAAGTTCTAGTTGAGCTTTTGAGGCAGCAAATTTTGGTAGTAAATGCTCGACGTTTATGCACTGCAGTTGTTCGAAATTGCGTACACTGCTTTCGGTATAAACCAAGATTAATGGGGCAAATAATAGGAAATTTGCCTGCTGATCGCCTTCGAGAAGGTCGGCCATTTAAAGTATGTGGAGTAGACTTCTGTGGGCCGTTCTATGTCAGCTATAGGATAAGGGGTAGACCACCTATAAAAATGTATGTTGCCGTTTTTGTTTGTTTTGCCTCAAAAGCAGTCCATTTAGAACTTGTAACCGACTTGTCAACTGATGCTTTTTTGAATGTCTTTAAAAGATTGATTGGGAGACGAGGACTGCCGGAGACAATGGTCAGCGACAACGCGACGAATTTTGTGGGAGCGAGCAACGTGCTGAAGGAGCTGCAGACGGCGTTCAACAGCAGCAAGGAGACTCTGATGGATTACGCAGCGGAGAGAGGGGTGCAGTGGAAATTTATTCCCCCCCGCGCCCCGCACTTCGGAGGACTTTGGGAAGCCGCGGTGAAGTCCGCCAAACACAGGCTTCTGAGAGGAGCGAGCAACGCCAACCTAACACAGAACGAGCTGAGCACGCACCTGATGGACGTCGAGGCGCTGCTCAACTCCAGGCCGTTGCTCGTCGACAGCAGCGATCCCAGCGATGGAGAGGTGCTGACACCAGGCCACCTGCTTATAGGACAGCCTTTGTTAGCGCTGCCGTCAGAGTGCGAGCCAGGCGAGACCAACAAGAAGCCAGGACCAGGATATTTGAAGCGGTGGCAACAATTGTCGCACAAGTGGTCCAAGGACTACCTGCACAGTCTCCAGCAGCGCGCGCAATGGGCCAAAGGCGAGGCCAACCTTCAGGAAGGGGCGGTCGTTCTAGTGCACGACGACAACACACCCCCTCAGCAATGGATAACCGGGCGCGTAACGCGCACAATTCAAGGGGAGGACGGCAAGGTCAGAGTGGCAGAGCTAAGGACGGCAACAGGCACTACTAAGCGCCCGATACATAAGCTGGCTCTACTGCCAGTGTTAGAAGACCGGGCCCTTTTAACGGGGGCGGAATATTAGAGAAGCATATAAATATAATTAAAAATTAAATAAATAATTTTTTTTTTTATTTTTTTTTTTATTAAATAAATTGATTAAAAAAAATAAATATAATTTTAAAAAAATTTTTTTTTTTTTAAGTAATTGAAGTATAAGACAATGAAGTTGTGTTTTGGATTTTACCGATAAGAGCGAAGAAGGATTAGGTTCTTTTTTAGTTTGAGTAAGGGCAAATTCGAGAGTGCGTGGCCAAGCTGTGGTCACCGCTCCAGACAGTTTGAATTTCGTTATCGTTTGTCAAGCAACTTAGCGTGCCATCAGCAGCAATAAATTGTTATTGTTAACCGAATTCACCGCGTCTCATCTTTCATTTAATTTCGTATTCTCGTTCGCTAAAAACGCTTAGCGAATTTTTCAAATAATAATAATCAATATCAGTGCATCTGCTTGGAAATTTGCTGCGTCAGAAGCAAATTTGCCTGTGAACAAATTAACTTATACATAGTGATCTCACTCCAATCACATCATCGCCATCAACATCATAAAGTGTGTTATAACCCCCCATCAAAAGTGCCTGTGTAAAAGATTTCGTCACTGTCATCTGGCAGGCCCTTAAAAACACGTAAGTGAGTGATCCCCCTCTCCGAGGAAAGGCAGGAGCCCCCCTTCTCTCTCAACGCTGTGGTGTACATGCATACACATGTAATGTGCACACCATCCAGCCTACAAACCATAATAGTAGCAAAATACTACAATTGTTGACTAGGCACTGATCTATTGCACAAGCAAACATAGCCATCTTGTGTAAAACACATATACCCAGTCATCTCACCCTACCTAGGGTATTCGGCATGAAAACTGCTTTATTATAAGCACTTTCGCCAGTAAACAATCTAACTTATACATAGTGGCCCCACTCCATTAACATCATTTCATCAACATCATGTGTGCTATCATTCTTCATCAAAAGTGCCTGTGGAAAAGATTTCGTCACTGTCATCTGGCAGGCCCCTTCAAACACGTAAGTGAGTGACCCCCCTCTACGTACCCTCTGCTCTCTGCTCACTCAACTCTGTGGTGCACATGCATTCATTTGCACTGTGCACTCTATCCAGCCTATAAACTACAATGGTAGTAAAAATGCACTAAAAAGCAAAACACAGCCACCTAGTGTAAACCACATATACCCAGTTATCCCACCCTACCTTAGGGTAATTAGTACAACTTATATTACCTATGAACAATTACATCAATTCTTCATCAAGCGGGCATATGCCATTGATACTATTCACGCACGCTAACCCTCTCTACAGTGGTCTACCAATACCAGTGCACTCTACTGATACCATCAGCATTCACGCAGTCACCAAACGCGAATACGTGTGAACAAGCCCACCAATACATAGTGATATGTATATTGAGAGATACTCTCTCGCTCATCAAGTACCATTACAATAAGAGCTGCTTCTCCATCACTTAATATGCATTATACATGTGCAAATGTGTAAATGTGTGATCTTTTTCTTTCTTGACTATGCTGAGCTCGCTCGCTTTCTTAATAAATAAATGTACATGTAGGTATGTACATACGTGCATATAATTGATGCAGCTATTAAATACCAATAATCATGGCAAATAAACAAATTAATTTATTATGGTGACGTGCCCCTTCACCAGTGAACTCTCAACCAAGAGTATGTGGTTCAGTTCTTACAAACTGTTTCATCAATAACAGTGTGTCTGTCTGGAAACAGCTTTGTAAAAAGCACGCACGCCTGTGAACAAATTTATTAATACATAGTGACCCCCACTTTAATTACTACATCATCACCAACATTAACATGCGAGTTATACTCCCATTCATTAAAAGTGCCTGTGCGAAGAGATCTCGTCACTGTCATCTGCCAAGCACTGTAAACACTCAAGCAAAAAACACAGCCACCTCGTGTAAAACACATATACCCAGTCATCTCACCCTACCTTAGGGTATTTGGTACAACTTATAATACCTATGAACAATACATGTAATCTTCATCAAGCGGGCATATGCCCTTGCTATCTTTCATGTGTGCTTACTCTCTCCCAACTTTGGTCTCACCAATACCAGCGCCTCCAGCCTATACCTTCCCTCTACAGACATCAAGTGCTTAAGCGCATTTACAAGTTCACCTATACATAACTGTATAATGAGAGAGACGCTCTCGCTCATCAAGCGCCTATGCAACGAGACCCGCCTCTCTCACCCAGCACACAATGTACATGAGTAAGCGTGCATATATGTAACTGTGTGCTTTCTCTCTCCTTCCAGTGACTTTGCCGAGTTTGCTCGCTCACTCTCAATAAGCACATGTACATACTATATGAACATGTGCTCACGCAATTGATGCAGTCATCAAATATCAATAATTAGGCAAATAAACTAATTGACTTGTCATGATGATGTGCCATCTTCATCAATGAAGAGGCTAGAGTATTTACGCCACATCTTACAATTTTCACTCACCAACAGTTCTACTGCCTGAAAGCTGCTTTTAAAATGCGCACACCTGTGAGCAAAGTTATCAATACATAAACAAATCAGCAAATAAGTGTGTTTCCGTGAAGCTTTACCTTACCCAAGTATTGCTTCTGACTTTATACTCAAATGTTTGAGTACATCCAGCCCTACTCAGTGTGCCAATTTGCACCTGTTACCTCTCTCTGCTAATAGATACTCATACTTTACAAGAATAAGCTGCTATGCACTATTCTCTCAATACTAGAACAAAGTATGCGTTCACGCATATTTAGGACTATATTGTACTTATCACAGATTCAATTCTTTTTGCCACTCAATACACATATTCTTGGCCTGCCAATTCTATATTCTATTTACTAGTATACTAATATCCTAATACTCACTAAGGTAGGCATAACACCTAACACTATATATGCTCAATACTAGCCTAAGCATAGCACGTAATACATACTGCTGCCTCGGCCAAATCTCTTACAACTTGTTAAGAACTCACTTATGTATATGCATTCTTCGTAAATGCCAAAACACCCCCTCAATGCATGCTGCGCATACAAAGTTAGAACAGCATGCAATCGCTGTCTGCACATAACAATGCAGGCAAATAAACTAAAACACAGTACTTTATTGTGTTAAACTATATAACACTTAACTTAATGTAATGCAGACAATCATATTGGTCATTCTGCACCCCTACTCCTATACTTAGTATATATCTCATCACAATATTATACACTCTTACTTCTAACCTGCACTGCAAATCAAATATGCCTAATAAAGCATACATGCTACTGCTGCGCTATGCACCTGTCACTTGCCCTAGCCCAACGCAAGGGCTTCTTTAGTTACATCTGCACAGTCAATTCATGCCGTTCTTGTTGCAACAAACGGTATCCAATATAACTCTCATGAGTATCCAACAATACATGCTATGTTTTAGCCACGTACAAAACGGTCCTTCTATACGTAATAGCGGCGGTCCGCCGTCAATACTTTCGCAAGACATAACTCCATAACTGCGCACGTTTAACAGTCGCATGCAGCAAAACAGACAATACGTTGATTTTCAACCAGTCTCCAGACATCCCTCCTGTAACTATAAGGAAACATTTGTTAATATTTAAATCAATCTTTACTTTATTGTTAGTTGCTCAAAATCTTACACTCCATCACGTATAAAAGAATGCCTTTCTCCGCAACAGCCACTACTTTGCAGATTCATGCTGCAAACAACTTCATCCAATACAAATAGACAATCGCATATGAATTCAATCAGCATCCTGTCATTCCTCCTGAAATTAGTAAGGAAAGATTCGTTATTTTCTCACAGCCTTCATCACTCAACTCATCTCACTGTAATCTCAGCTTATTTTCAGACATCTCCAGTGATCAATATTGGCATCCCAATAATTCAAAACAACTATTTATTGCCAATAACTTTAGCCCTCAGCCAGCTGATCTTACTCTGCAATATCTACAATGTGACTATTTGCTTCAACCAATGCAGCAACTATCTTCAGTGTTGTCAAACTGCGAAAGTCTACTTCTCGTTACTCGCTACTTCTGCTGTGTATCGATATATTGATATATATGCAATACTTTGCACGGAAAGTCAATAACTCTCCTGCGTAACTCTGATTCAATATAAATACCACATACCCGCAATCAACAAGCAGTACGCAATTTAATATTGATCAAGCCAGACATAATCTCGCAAAACTAAACTTCACCTGTAATAATGGTCATTATTACCGAACTACTTACCAACTCCTGCGCACAGGATGCTGACGACTCTACCCAGCCAAATCCACAGACGCAGAAACTAGTTATCACAACAATGACAACTGCGTCATTTCTAATAAACGTACCACTGTTACTTCCGTTGAAATTGAAACGTCGACCCTCGCTAAATGTGATATTAATCACATCTCAGCTGATATATCATCTAGCAATACAATCAATACACCACCAATTCCACCTAATGCTGATGCTAGCAGCTCAACTCGTTTGTGCGTACAAACAAACCCCACCCCCCACTCGGGTGAAGTCAAGAACTCAACGGCAGCATCGCTCCACTCATCACAAGCAATTAGTGTTCCCAGCACTAAAACTTATCTCGATCACGGATCAACATCATCAACAAGCACTCAACTGCAGGCAGATCCAGCCATCTCATCGACTGCCTCCCAACTGGGCCAGCTCGTCTCTACAATTGACCTCATTAAAAATCTTCATATCGAAGACTCTGATTCGGATGACGACTCCAATATCCCCGACTGTGCTGACCCGGGACACAGCCCCATCACTTGGGCGCAAGCTGTTGCATCCAATGACGAAGCCGCTCCCATTGAGTCATCTGAGGACAGACCAGCCAGCTCACATCAGCTACATGCTCCCTCTACAGTCAACACTACTACTGCAGCGAATGCATGCGCTCAGCAGCAAAGCAACCCCAGCTCCAAAGTAATGCCAGTGCACGTCACTTCCAAGGCCCCAGTGGTGGAACTTCTTTCAAAATTACGCCAGGCCATTGGACCTGACAACTTCTATATAAAGTCATCTCCTCGATATATCGAAGTTCACTGTAGTAACCTTAACACTAGAGCCAGGCTCCTGGAGTACCTGCGCTCTAACAATATTGAATACTACACGCATATTAATAACCAGCAAACTCGAGTCCTTATTAAAGGACTCAACTTAAACACTCCCGCGGAATGGATTCGTGAGGAGCTTGCCAACATCAATCTCAGAGCTTGCTTTGTGGCTCTGGAGAAAAGTCCTCGCTCTGGCATCCCCCACGCCTTCAATGTTGTCCTGATCAACACTCCCAACATCAATAAAATCTTCGAAATTAACACCTTGGGGAACCAAAAAGTTAAGATCGAAAGATTTGAGTGACAGGCGCAGCCGAGCCAGTGGCATCGCTGCCAACAATTTCGCCATACAAAAAACGGATGCCATCAACAGCCTGTCTCAAATGTGTAGGTAGGCATCACTGGAATGAGTGCAAAAAGCCTCCCAGCCAACCAGCCAGATGCGGTAATTGCGATGGCAATCATACGGCCAACTACCGAGGCTGCAAAACATACCAAACATACCAACATACCAACTACGCGTCAATACCGCCCAGCAGCAACAGCAACGCAGTCAACACAGTACCAGCCATTACGGTACTCAAACAGCTAGCCACCCTGCCTCTGGCAGCAGGAGCAACACAAAGTCAACTCAGCCACTGCTTCAAACCCGCCAATAACAGCGCCCGCAACACCACTCGCGCTCTCGCTCACGCTCTCGTTCACGCTCTTGTTCACGCTCTCGCCCACGCCCACCTGCTGCAAGCAGTGTGCAGCAGCGTATTGCTAAGTGGCAACATGCCTGGGACGAATTTGACTTAATGCACAAGATGGAATTCAATTATGATTTCAAATAGCATTTCACTCCACTTATCAAATGCGCCTACAGCATATCGCCCAGCCAATGACTGGCCCCACTCAGGGTAAAATTACCCGCCCACTTTCTTACTCAATCCAAACAGCTATTGTTTCACAAATCATTATTCTAATAAATATATATTATATTACTCACTGACACATTGTGCTCAGCCAATTCACTGTAAATCATTTATTTCTTGCAATAGTTTCCTGCGAGCCTTATTACATTACCATTAACAACTATTAAGACAATTCTTGCACCTAATAATATGGTCACTGTTGGATCCGAGTCATTTAGTAGTATAACGAAAAATGTACTTTTATATTAAGTAGGTGCCTTTTATATTAAGTAGTAGCTTTTTAGGCCATGGATTTCAAAAAAATTCATGGTCTATTGTGTTTGTCGGAACGGAAATGTGCGTAACAGGCAGAAGGAGGCATCTCCGACCCCATAAACTATATATATTCTGAATCAGTATCAGTAGCCGAGTCGATTGAGCCATGTCTGTCTGTCCGTCTGTCTGTCTGTATGAACACCTGGATCTCAGAAACTATAAGAGCTACAGTCATCAAATTTTGCGACAACATAAATATATATTGCAGTGTCTCAAAGTTTTTGTAAAATTTGGACACGCCCCTTTCCGCCTCTGTAAATCAGTAATAACTATTTAACAACTACAATGTTAGCTCAACAACAAAAGTTGTATATCTTACATGACAAATACCTTGCCTCGGGCGTTATGTGAAAATTTCATTTAAATCGGACTATTAATAAGTGAGATATGATACGAATTAAACTCACTTTAAACATTTATACTTAAGCAGACCTAATTTACACAAGCATACCGAGGTTCGAATCTAGCATCAGACACACAGCATTTTAAACTTTTTATTTGCATTGTGTGGTAACAGAATTGGTTCACAATGTAGCTTTGCCGATAGGCTAAGGAGTGAGGCAATGGGCGAGTGGTTAGAGTGGCGGACGGCAAATTGAAAAAAATGTGTGAGAGAGTGGGGCGTGTGTTCAACTCCCGGTTTGAGTGGGAATTTTTATTTTTTAATTATTTATTATTTTATTTTGTTTATTTATTTTATTCTAAGAAACTAAAAGAAAAGTTACAGTCAAGCGGGCTGTAATATAGCAGCTACAAACAAATTAAATTTCAATAAAAAATAGTTTTTCCTTATTTTGTTTTCATACTATGTTATGCAATAAAATTATATTAGTTACAAATAATATTAATTATTTATAAATAAAGTTTACTAGTTGTATTATTTTATTATATTTAGCACGCATCAAAATGACGCGAGCCAATGAATTTGCAATTTAATATTATTCTTATTGGATATTGTTCTTTTTTCTTGCTCTCAATATTTTGCAATTAGAATGCTAGAACATAACAGCGATCATAAGACTGTGGCGACGCAGCCTCATCGATATGAGCCCGATCTGGCAGCCCGGCATCATCATAAGCAGACGATAGTTCCACCGTTTCACTACAAGCCCTTTAAAAGTTGTGAATGTGCGAGTGGGACGCCCATACATACATGTCTGCATATCCACATGTATGTATTGGCATCCCACTTCAACACACATTATTGCACGCATGTATGTACATACTTATGTACAATACAATTAGATTTGGAGTTGCTGTTGTGTACCAACGAAAGAAAACTAAGTTCTAATTACATATATTGCGTACCAGAAACTTAAAAAAACCGGCTACCGCCACCGCCCCTTTTCAATGTTTTGAGCTTTTAAAATATTGTAATGAAAAATAATGAAAAACAAACCAGTAAGAAAAGCAACAGTCGCGCGGCACGCGACACTGGGATACCCTTCGACCTATGTTCCTATGTATGTAGACATATACATATGCACATACTTTGAAATTATTCTCGACAGATGGCGCTCGCGCTTCGCGCTCGCCCGCCTCCCTTGTTAGCTGACACAAGCACTTGGTTTTATGCACATACTTTCTTAAATAACTTCTGTCTTTATTGACCGATCGGATTACAATTTCGAGAATACGTAGATATTTTAATGAGCTTTGTATATGTTAAAGTCAGAAAGCTGTACCTTTAATACAGCGCTTATAAATTAAGTTCAAAAATTAAATTATTAATTTGCGGGGGCGGTGGGCGTGGCACCCAACATTTGAAATAAACTTGATCTGCGCCGGCTACACAGAAATGTTCATGCCAAATTTGGTAACTCTAGCTCTTATAATAGCTGAGATCTGTGTGTTCATCTGGTCATCCATACATCCGGACATCCGGACAGACAGACAGACATGGCTCAATCGACTCGGCTAGTGATCCTGAGCAAGAATATATATACTTTATGGGGTCTACCACGCCTCCTTCTGCCTGTTACATACATTTGCACAAAGTTAGTATACCCTTTTTTGACCATTTTCAATGGTCGAAGGGTATAAAAATTTCATATGCCGATCGTGATAGCAATCGAACCCCGAAACACGGCCAACATTATTGGCCTTACAGTCCGAGACATAATCCACTCAGCCACTGAACAACTCCAGCCCGTGCCAAAAAATCAACAAGAAGCACATGAAATAAATTTTGGTACACGCTAAAAATGCATACATATACCTATTGCCCTCTCGCTCAGTCTAATGGTTGCGACACTTCGCGTCTGCTTTGTCTATGCGTTCTTCTTCTTCTGTTCGTTAATTCAAATTGCGCGTGGTGTCGAACACTGTATAAAATTGATCTCCGCAAAATTTTTATATTAATCCAAATAAAGCGCAATTTTCATTGCGAGTTTTTATATATATCCGAATATAAATAAGTTATCTATGTCTGCAGATTACAGAAATTAAGTAATTTGGGGAACATTTAAGTTGCGCAGAACATCTCAAGTCGACTCGTACATACTTTTTAACTTTTTAAGAACAACTAGCCCCATTACATTTGCAGTAGCCTCCCATTGGTGTTCCCCAGGTACTGATTATTTTTGATAACCGGTGGAAAATTCGAGCGGCGATTCTATTCTGTTATTTACAAACTTTTTTTTACGGTATACTAAGATAATCCATGGCCTTATACAGTCAGCACCTGACTGTAGCGTTTGTATTTTTTGTGTTTAAGTAGTATACATACATACGCATAACTTGAAGTCACTTTAACATACATAATGAAACGCTGTTAATTAGCATAAGCTAGCTGTAAGTCTTTACTTTGTGCTCTTGCCTTCTCCTTTTGTCAAAATAGACTTACTCTCATTTGGATCATTGAACTTGGTGGTGTTCTTTTTAATCCGTAGCAGCCTAGCTAATTTTACTTTCCGCGAAGTTCCGGTAAAAAAAGCAATTGAATGCTTATTTTAGTTAACGTACTACAAACCCGTATTATTTTAATTTTCGGTTTTGAAATTTGTTCATGGTGCCCGAGCAGGGACTATCGGAAAGTGTCTTTTGAATTTGTTGCGTATATAAGTTTAAGCCATTTTGTAATTTAATACAATTTTTTAAATTGCTTGGCTGCTCGCGGTATCACCCCAGTTCCATTTGTCGCGTTCACAATACATTGAGTATTGCATATTTGGTGCGGCTAATCTTCGCCTGAGAGTGACCTGTTGCTGGAATTAACCAACCATATTAATCAAGCTCATTTGGATTTATCTGGAGTGTCTTGCAACCCAATGGAAATCGACTTGGATTCTAGGGAAGTGGATTCGTCTGATGAACAGGTAACAGTGCCAAAACAAAAGAAAATTTAAAAGTAGACTTGAAGCATTGACAGCTCAAGTACTTGCATCTTTGTATTGGCATTGAGACATCATATTTTATTAAAAAGTGTGAAAACAATTCGAAGCAAAAAAAAAAAAAAGCTGAGCTAATCGAAATATCTAAAATTAAATCAAAACACAAGAGTATTTATTTAAACAAATTAAAATCATCTCGCTTGCCAAAAAAGTTTAAATCAACCCTCGCATATAACCAAAACGGAATAAGCGGACAGTTAGGTTTGACAAGTGGCGGCAAAAATTCTCTCTCTTTCGTTCGCATGTTTCTACCTTACTTTTGATCCGACCGCTTGCTATCTTGTTTTCCTTTGCTGCGTTCCGATATTTCGCTCTCTGTGCATTAGATGCTCAGGGCTTCTTTTTAGTGACATCGCAATTTACTGCAGTTTGCCGCTCTTCTGTTCTTCTCTCACTTCAAAGTAATAAACCGGAACAAAAACGTTTAAGTTTTTTTTGTGTTTGCTTTAATAATTAATTCACTTTATATAACTTTGCATTGAACAATATTACAAATTAAATAAAGAATACATAACAAATTATTATTATTTGAAAACATATTTAAAATTTGGCTTATACTATAAAATATTTCTATCATGAGTAAAAACGAATCTAAGGACCAGAAGTGGACTATTGTCGACAAAGGCTCAAAGGGTAATGATCCCGACTGCGGCAGCATGAAGCTGACACAGCTGTTTGTTCGCTTAGACAAGGTAACAGAGCACATTTCCCGCATAAAACTTAAATTTGAATCTGGCTCTATATCAAAAAATCAGTTTGAACTGCAATGATTAGATATGTTAAATTCCTATATTGAAAAGGCAATGGGTTTGCAATCAGAAATTGATTCTTTGGATCCTGAAAATGATAATCGATCCGGTTTAGAAGAAATTTGTGTAACAACTAAAGCATTATTCATGTCAGCTCTAGCTCCAAGTGGTAATAAATCACAAACCCAAAATGCGCCAAGCTATATTAGCCACCATTCAAATTTACCAAAACTGAAACTACCTACATTTAGTGGGAAGCATGCTGAATTTAAGCAATTTTTCAGTTTATTTGAAAGTTTGGTAGATTCAGATAATTCAATCTCGGACATTGAAAAATTTAATCATTTAATTTCATGTCTATCAGATGAAGCGTTAGGTACAGTACAAGCATACCAAATGTCAGCAGCAAATTATCCAAAAGCATTAGCAAGTTGCACCGTGTTTACGACAATAAATGCCTTATTTTCTTCGATACGCTCGCTCAGCTGTTAGGTTTCAGCAATTTTTGAGTCCCTTTTGTCGTTGGGTAATGAAAAAGACGTAGCCAATGCAATGATCATACATCTCGTACTATCTAAGGTAGATTATATTACAAAATCAAAATATGAAGAGCAACTTGATTATGATGTTTTGCCCAAGTGGTCTGACTGCGTTATAAATCTCAATAGGCGATATCAACATCTGACTGCAGAGGAATCCTCAAGAGCCAGAGTTGAACCAAAACCTGAGATCCCAATTAGAAAACCCAGAAAGTCATCATTTGCCTGTTCCAAAGCTACAAGTTCAGTTGATCCGAGTTGTCTGTATTGCAACTCTAACCATAGTATTGTCAACTGTCAAGGGTTTGCAGCAATACCTGTTCTGGAACGGTTTGAATTCTCCAAAGCTAAAGGGTTATGTATAAACTGTCTTCATCAGGGACATAAAACCTCAATGTGCACATACTCTAAGTGCGGAGTTTGCTCTAAATCGCATCACACCTTATTGCACAGGTATATAGCTCAGAATCAGTCCCATAGTCAACAGACTGAGCCAGTTCTTAGCGCTCAAGTAAATCACATTGCCAATGACAATGAGCAATCCATACTTGCTACAGCTGTAGTCAAAGTACATGATAGGTTCGGACAGGTTCATTTTGCCAGAGCTTTATTAGATTGAGGTTCTCAAGCTAATTTTATTACAGAGAGCCTTGCACAAACCCTTCGGCTCTCAAGAACCAATAGTAGCTTGACTGTGTCAGTATTAGGCAAGTCAAATTTAGTAGCCAAAGGTGAAGTCAATGCTACAGTGCACTCTCGAGTAAATAACTACCAGTATAGTGCAGATTTTTGGGTTCTAAGGTCAATTACGTCAGATCAGCCAGATTATAACCTCCCGATCAGCAAATGGAAAATCCCAGCAAACCTAGAACTAGCTGATCCTCGTTTCCACAAACCTCAGAAGATAGACTTGCTAATTGGAGTTGATCACTTCTTTGAGATGCTGTATTCGGCACAAATTAAATTATCTGAAGATGCACCTTTACTCCAAAAAACATTATTAGGATGGGTAGTAGCGGGTCGATGGAAACAATTAAACACTCACCCGGTATCTTGTGCCATGATTGCTACTTCAGAACATGGTACATTAGAAGCTCTTGTAGAAAGACTTTGGGAGATAGAAGAAATTACGTTCAAACGTTAAATATTCAGCTGAGCAACTTGCATGTGAGGATCATTTTAAGAAAAATATACGCCAGTTGTCTTCAGGTAGATTTGAGGTTAGTTTGCCATTTAAATCTGACCCGTTTGGTTTGGGGTCTTCATTTGATGCAGCTAATCGTCGATTTTTATCATTAGAGCGTAGAGTGTCTAAAGACTCTACACTCTATTCAATGTACACTCCTCAATTTATGAAAGAGTACCTTGAGTTAGGCCATATGTCAGTTACAAATAATCAGATTCCACCAGGACCACATTATTTCATACCACATCAGTGTGTCCTGAGGCCTGATAGTAGTACCACCAAACTTCGAGTTGTTTTTGATGCCTCGTGCAAGACAACATCACAGAAATCATTGAATGACATGCTTATGGTGGGTCCTACTATTCAGAGGGAACTGATTTTGTCTTTAATTCGGTTTCGTTTGAATCGGTATGCACTGACAGCCGATGTAGAAAAAATGTATAGTAATGGTGGCTGAAGAAGACCGCAACTTTCAACTCGTTTTGTGGCGAGAAAAACCAACTGATGATTTGCAAGTCTTTCGGTTAAATACCGTAACTTATGGCACATCAGCAGCTCCATTTTTGGCAATACGATCCTTGCAAGAACCTGGTTTTCGCCATAAGGATTCGCATGCCACTGGAGCTGAAGTGATTTGCAATGACTTTTATGTGGATGACATGCTCACAGGAGCTGACGACCTTGACACACTAAATTTAATATGTAAACAAGTGTCGGAAATCTTAGCTTCAGGCGGACTAAAATTATCAAAGTGGTTTTCTAACCATCCACAAATATCAAAAGGAAATCAATGTGAAAAATCCTTTAACTTCAATGATGCCGATTCTACCAAGACCTTAGGAATGACGTGGATTCCAAAAAGTGATATATTTCGATATCGCTTTGACAAACAATTTCAGGATATAATTCCTACAAAGCGGACAATACTTTCGATCAGTGCTTGTTTGTTCGATCCACTTGGACTATTAAGCCCAATAAGCGTCACTGCAAAAATGTTGCTGCAAGAAATATGGCAGTTGAAATTAGATTGGGATGAGTCTATCCCCATGTCGTTGACTACAAGTTGGTCAAATTTCACGCAAAATTTGCAGGACATTCATACTATTGAAGTACCAAGATACACTTATGCTAGTGGATCCTCAAGAGTTCAGATTCATGGATTTGCAGACGCATCCAGCCACGCTTATGGTTGTTGTTTATATGTTCGAGCACTTTAAAAAGAAAAAATTCAATGCCAGCTGCTCGCAGCTAAGGCAAAGGTAGCTCCATTAAAAACAAAAACAATTCCAAGGCTTGAATTATGTGCGGCCACAATGTTGGCTCAATTTTGGTCTTCAATAAAACATGTACTTGACCATTGTAGAATCGAGAGTGTGCATTTTTGGACAGATTCTGAAATCACACTACATTGGATAAATACTTCGCCATCCATGCTTGCAACTTTCGTAGCCAATCGTATTGCTACAATTCAAGAATTGTCTCATAGAATATCCTGGCAACATGTACCAACTAAATTTAATTCAGCAGATATTGCATCTCGCGGATGTACTGTTCAGGAACTGAAGGATTCTCTTTGGTTCAATGGACCTTACTTTTTATTAGAAAATGAAGAACATTGGCCCAAAAATAATCATATAGCGATTCCAGCTGACATGTTAAATTTAGAATTTAAGAAAACTGCAAATGTCTTTATTGCTACTGGAGAAACCTTTTTGGTAAAATGGATGAGTCGCAATGGGTCGTATACAAAGCTAACTCGTATTCTCGCTTATATGTATAAATTTCTAAATATTTGTAAAACAAAGAAACGATCGAAACAATTAAGTTCCGATGAGCTGCATTTAGCCTCGTTAAAATTATTTGAAATTATTCAAAGAATCGAGTATGTAAATGAATATGACAAGATTAAGAAAGCCAAACCCCTTCAGCCTGGTTTACAGGCATTAACTCCCTTCGTCCGAAAATTCTCTTAAAGTAAAAGACGCTTTTCTTTAATCAGAGTAGATGGCATACTTCTAAATGCTCCATTGTCACATAACACTTAATTTCCGATTTTATTGCCAAACAAAAATCATTTGGTTGAAATATATCTTCGACATTTACATTTAAAAAATTATCATGCCGGTCCAAAAGCAATGCTCAGTCTGCTTCGACAAGAGATTTGGATCGTAATGCTCGAAGAGAATGCACTCAAATAGTTCGGAGATGCATTCATTGTTTTCGATATAAGCCAAAATTATTAGGCCAAATAATGGGTGATCTACCCACAGACAGATTTTCCGCAGTGCGTCCCTTTTATATCTGTGGAGTTGATTTTTGTGGACCAATAAACATTTCATTACGAATTCGTGGCCGGCCACCTATAAAAATGTATATAGCAATATTGGTATGTTTTGCTTCGAAGACTGTTCACATAGAGTTGGTTCCTGATTTATCCACTAATTGTTTTATTATTGCCCTTAAAAGTTTCATCGCAAGACGTGGCGTTCCGCGGAGGATATATTCCGACAACGCGACGAATTTTCTAGGAGCCAGGAACCAGCTCCAGGACCTTCTGAAGGTATTCGAGGAGCAGAGGTCTCAACTGCAGTCGTTCGCAGCGGAAACCGGTATGGACTGGCAGCTCATACCCCCCCGCGTCCTCACTTCGGAGGACTTTGGGAAGCAGCGGTGAAGTCGGCGAAGAGTCTGCTGCTGCGGCAAATAGGAGACGCCTCCCTCACAGAGGCAGAGGTCCGCACACACTTGGCAGAGGTCGAGGCAATCCTCAACTCGCGTCCGTTGACGCCATGCAGCGCAGACCCCAACGATGGAGAGGCCCTAACACCAGGGCACCTGCTAATAGGCCAAGCCCTGCGTTCGCTGCCGCAAGGGTCCGAGCGCTACGAGCAGACTAAAGGGTGGCTGTATACGCGCAGGTGGCAGCTGCTGTCAATGCTCAGACAGCGGTTCTGGCAAGCGTGGTCCAGGGACTACATCCTGGAGCTGCAAGGCAAGGCCAAGTGGCAGGTCGAGGCGGCCAATCTCGAGGTCGGCGCATTGGTCATCGTCTACGACGACAACACTCCACCCCAGCATTGGATTACCGGCAGGGTCAACGCAACCATAAAAGGACCGGATGGCAAGGTTCGAGTGGCCGAGGTGAAAACGGCAACCGGCGTTTTTAAAAGGCCGATCCATTAGTTGGCGGCTTTGCCCATTATTTGATTTTACGCTACTTTAAATAGGTTTTCAAATATGAATTGTTTTTGAAGTTTAGTCCTTCAACGTGGCCGGAATGTTGGATCTGAGTCATTTAGTAGTATAACGAAAAATGTACTTTTATATTAAGTAGGTGCCTTTTATATTAAGTAGTAGCTTTTTTGTGTTTAAGTAGTATACGCATAACTTGAAGTCACTTTAACATACATAATGAAACGCTGTTAATTAGCATAAGCTAGCTGTAAGTCTTTACTTTGTGCTCTTGCCTTCTCCTTTTGTCAAAATAGACTTACTCTCATTTGGATCATTGAACTTGGTGGTGTTCTTTTTAATCCGTAGCAGCCTAGCTAATTTTACTTTCCGCAAAGTTCCGGTAAAAAAGAGCAATAATTAAATTGCTTATTTTAGTTAACGTACTACAAACCCGTATTATTTTAATTTTCGGTTTTGAAATTTGTTCAGTCACAATTTATCTTTCCAACAACAATCATATTACAACTTAATAAATAACATTAACAATCATATAAGTGCACGCTTGTAAATAAATACAAGCTCTGCACACCAAACACACATTAAGATACAGACAGACTCCAACCTAGTATCCTCCGCAATAGTCACTACTTTGCAGATATGCTGCAAACAACTGCATTCACTGCAAACAGTCAATATGTTGATGTACTCAACTAGTATTCTACTAACTAATCAACTTGTCTCCAGTTCACTCCTTTCACCTGTAAAAGAAACAACAGTAACTTTATAATCAATTAATTTTCACTTCGTCGTTCAATGCTCACCCCAGTCAATCAGTCCACCTCACGTACAATAACAATAGCATGCACTATGCACGACTCATTGAATGTAAATAGGCAATCTGTTGTGTATTCAATTTGCCTCCAGTCATCCCTCCTGAAATCATAAGGAAAATAAATCATTAATATCTGCAATCCGCTGTCACTCAGTTTATCTTTACCAAATCAATCAGCTTTTCCAGCATTACAATACACTGAACAAATCAGCTATCTGCCAGCTATCTCTAATTAATATTGCAAATCCAATAATTCAACACATTTAAACAATACTAAAACGTTAGCCTCCAGACAACTGATCTCACAACAATACAATGTGACCATCTGCTGTTGCAAATACTGCGACTAGCCCTAGTGTTGTCAAACAGTGAAATCTCACTACTTGCTACTCGCTTCGTCTTTCATACATCGATATATTGATATATATGTAAATACTATACGATAAGTCGATAATTTCCAGTATAACTCAACCTCAAGGTATGTATCCCATGCCCATAATTAATTTGCAACGCGCAATTTAAATGCTGCCCAAATGGTATAACCGTCAATTCTGTTGCTATTGTGAAACCCCCTCCTTTGCAGCAGCCCTATGTTCACTTTATATTATCACCATTACCCCAACTAATACTTAAATCACAAATATAACTACTTACAGCATATGCATAACACTAATTGAAATTATATTCTAATAATTATATTTCAAACATTTATAAACATTCAATATGTCGCTCTGGCGTACTACCACCTCAATTATCATCCAACTTTTTGAATTTTTATTTTACTCGATCTTATACATATATAAAGATATGAACTTTGTATAAACAAACTTAATAAACATGTATCATATAAATATGTATCAATAAATAAATCATCAATATGCGTCCTGCATAATGCTAGTCAGTCATTGATGACAAAAATTCTTTGCGTCAAACCTTCTCATATCAATGCTTTCACTGCATGCATTTTACAACTTCATCAAGGTCTAATCCATTATATGTATTAATATTCAACTATACAGTCTCGTTGATTCATCAATATTCACTGTACTAGAGTTTACACTCATCACTTAACTCACCCGCCACAAGTGCTCCCAATCTAATCTGATCTTCTTCATAGTAAGCTGAATCGATTAAATCTATTTAGCCCTAATTCAGCAAGTCAATAATATATTCAAAATCTAATTCAAGCCTTTTATTGGCACTAAATAAACACAGTGTCAAACTTTTACCCACTCAACAATACCTAACTAATGAGCAATATATATGGTTATATAAATGCGTATTTATAATAAAATACATGCAATTATATATAATATAAGCATATAATAAGTTCAACATTTGCTAAGCTGCAAAGCCGACAATGAACTTTACTCTGTAAAATAATATCTCCCAGCAACTCTGTTCTGGCATATAAAGTCTACTCCTCTCAGCTTACAGCAAAGCTCCTTGCTCGCAACGAGCAAGTCAATACTATAATATACTTAAAGTATAACCTAAATAACCCAATTACTGGCGCATACACAATACGCCAATCTTAAAATTCATCCGTTCTACACACATTAATAAAACTGCTGAACAACATTTACGACTACGTAAATGCACACTCACAAGTTGCCACATGCACTTGCATATACACAAGAACAACTAAACACTTGATGTTAATCCTGCATCATTTCTGCTACGCATGCATGCTGGAGCCCTTACAACTATCTTTACTTGAAAACAAACTAACACATTCATCCATTTATAATAGCAAAACTGATCACATGTATAAATATGCATTTGCATAAACATATGTACATATGTATACTTACATAACACGACCTTGTCAATTCATCTCGCAACTTGCCACGTGCAATCTGCAACTCATTATGACCAAATTTGTGCTTTGCACCAATTACCTCACAGCCTGTTTAACGCTTGTTGTAATCCGGTAGTTCCCAATTCTAGGGAAATCTCAGTATTTCCCTACCCTCGCCCCCATCAATGCTATCTGCCCCTGGAGAATAGCAGCCGCTGGACTGCCGCCGCCCACCTGGATCATACTAAGGATTGCTATCAGACGTACTTGTGGCAACCAACAAGCGGAAGTAACCTATATCTTCCGCCCCAACACCAGCTGCATTCTGTGACAGACGCAGCACTCAACTCTGACACTCTGGCTTCATCTTCACCAAATGAATCTGCAGCTCTAATGCATTTTGAGATCATCACTGGACGACTACATCATCCAGTTCAGAATATGCTTTCTGACACCATCCTAGGGCTTACCATACATAAGCCCCTTGCAGCCAACACATATCCAGTTGAGTCACCTGAGGCCGACTTGACACCTGTCCTTGGCTCTAACTGACACACACACATCTCCAACTACTGGAGACTGCAGCTTCGACTACTCTGTGATCTTCGCTGGAGGACTTCGGACCCGGATTTACTGATCAACCAACTACTGTTCTGCTTTGCCAGGAACCACATTAATTCCTGGTTCATCAGATGCCACTCTACGATAATAAGGGACTGCCAGCATTACCACCTGCGGCTTCATCACATCAGCTGGATGGAATCCACAATATCTGATTCATCACGTTCTTCAACATTCTTGTGGCCTACTATTCCTGCCTGCAGAGCTGCCTACTGCAAACAAAGGACTATCTTTGGCTCTCTCCGGCATACAAATTAAAATAAGTCTCTTTATTATTATGTTAGAGAAGAATCTTTATTATTTTAATTCGTTTTTTTTCTAAGTTCGTTTGAACCTTAGGAGAACAAATTCTAAACTGCCTTCTAGGGCAAGCTGCATCGAACCGTGAAGCCGTCGCTGCCGGCTGGAATGCCGGCTGAGTGCTGAGTCGGCGTCTCCAACGGGCGATCAGGCTGCTTGCGCGTGCGAGTTTCGGATTTCGGCTGCAACTTTGTCGCGACGGCATCCGGCGCAACAGCGTTGTCAGCAAACTCAAGCTTGCGCGTGTTAACTCCTCCCCTACTAGGTTGAAACGCGTCCTCGGGTTTCCTCTGTCTCGTTCTGCGCTGGTATAATTTCCAGGCGCCAACGAAAAGTAGTAGTATGGCGATGAGTGTCAGGCAGCCATAAGATCGTAAAGACACTCCCGATCTAAGATCCCCGATATGCTGGAGATTCTTCATGGTCAGATCCTGCAAGAATGGGAGGCTCAGATGTTCTCTGAAGAGGGTGATGTTGACCACGGCTGTCGTGGATACAGCAGGTTTCTTCTTCAGGTTGCCTCGGTGGTTCACGTAACGGGTGCCATTTAGTAAGATGTGGTCGTCGTAAGTGGCGAGGAAGGTTCCCGCGATTATCTGGCTGTTCCCAGTGCTGTCCACTACATTCATGGTCGCGCTGTTTATTACTGCAATGCCCTCGCCGATTACTACCACGGGCGCCAGGTGTCCGGCGCGTGTAGGGCATTGTGCGACGGTTCCAGATACCAGTTGTTGGGCGCATGAAGTGTTTTGTAGTCTTCTGCAGAAAGTAGTGCTCAGAGTGGCAGCGCAGTCACGTACAGCGAAGGTCTTTGTTCCACAGTCGGCCACCGTATTACCTTCTTCTAGATCTAATATTATGTTTTTATGTTGAACAGGAAGAATATCTATTTGTTGACAATTTATCAAAGGTTTGGGATATTTAATCAGAAAGTACAGTAATTCAGAATTTTGAAAAGCTTTTATATGAGAAACTTCTAATAGGTCGGTTATACTAGTATTTGTGAGTTGTTCATTTAATAATGTTGTATGAATGTTAAGATTCTTAACACCATACATGTAATTTCTGAGGTTTTTGAGTGCCCATACAATGGCGGGAAGCTCACGCTCATTTGTGGCAAAATTTACCTCGTTACCTCGCAATGTTCGCGAGATCACTGTTATCGGGCGGCCGCCTTGTGACAGTACCGCTTCCAGTCCGTAGCCAGACGCATCTGTTGTTAGGTCAAAAGGCTTTTTGTAATTTGGGTAGGACAATATTACATCTTCTGAGGCGAGTATATTTTTAAGCCTATCAAAGGCTTCATTTTGCTCTGGTGTCAATTCGATTATCACCTTTCTTGAGTAATTGGCACTTACTTTGCCATTTTTGCCTTTCAAGATATCTGTTAGGGGCCTTGCGATG
This sequence comes from Zaprionus camerounensis, assembly GCA_018904165.1. Lineage (NCBI taxonomy): Eukaryota > Metazoa > Arthropoda > Insecta > Diptera > Drosophilidae > Zaprionus > Zaprionus camerounensis. Next base: position 168,477 of record JAEIFS010000470.1, read on the forward strand.
CTGGCAAAACCCGTTATAAAGCAACTATAGTAGCGTGCTAGACCTAAAAATGACCTAAGAGCGAATAGGCTTTTCGGTGGGGGAAAGTCTTTAATAACTTTTACTTTATCAGGCGAAGACTGAATACCACCTCTGCATACCATAAATCCCAGATATTCCACGCTTTTTTTGAAAAACTTGGATTTTTCTTGAGACACTCGCATGCCTGCGTCCCTAAGGTTTTTCAAGACCCACTCAATGTCTCCGATATGGTCTTCTTTGGATTTGGAGAAGATTATTACGTCATCGACGTAAACATAACATGTCCTACCAATGTGTTCGCGGAGCACATCATCAATTGCTCGTTGAAAAATACTTGGGGCATTTTTCAGCCCAAAGGGGAGTCTACAAAACTCATACTTCCCGTTGTTGACAGAGAACGCTGTCTTTTTCCGATCTCTTTCAGCCAATTCTATTTGGTGACTTGAGGTCCAGCGTTGTGAAGTACTGAGCCTCGTCCAAGTTTGATAATATAGTCGAAATAGATGGGATAGGGTATTTATCATCGGTTGTCTTATGATTTAGTTTCCTAAAATCAATAACCAGACGCTTTTGTTTGTGCCCCGCTTCGTCGATGCTTTTTTTGTCGACGACCCATATCGGGTTATTATAAGGGGACTTTGACGGTCGTATTAGGCCATTCGCTAGAAGTTGTTTAACCTCTGCATTGACAAAGTCAGACACGCCCTTCGGATACGGATAAAGTTTTGAGTAAACTGGTTCGTCGTCCGTTGGTATAGTGGCAACCGTATTTATGTTGTACGGTAGGGACTCGTTAACGTCTGCGAATGCTTTTATCATTTTGTTGATCATACTATCAAAGGTGGATCTGACAGCAGGAGGGACATCTGTGTCATTAATCCGAATATGGTTTACCTGTTGACATTTAGTGAACTCGATTTTTTCTATCCCATAGTCAAGTTTAATGACGTTGTTTGTCAGATCTATTTGGGCATTGATCTGTTTTAACAGGTCAAGGCCAATTATGCCATCGAAGTCATTAAGTGACTCCAGCACGAAAAAGAAGGACTTTACGTCGAAAAGGTGTATGAGGCATTTCTGCTCAATCTTAGTGTGCCCATGAATTGATTTGACTTGAAAAGGGCTGTCAACTGGCTTCCAGTGCCAATTCGGGAAGGGGCTTTATATAATTTTTTGATGCCCCAGTGTCTATCAGAATTCTGATAATTCGCTTTGCAACCATTCGTCTTATGAACGGAAGCAGGGAGCTCCCGCTAAAAAATTACAACTTTCGGCTCCGGACAAATCGTCCTCAACTTGTGTCGTTTCATGCTGTGATCGGGACTCGTAGTCACCGTTACTCTCATCTTGTGGTAGATGATTCAGGTTTTGTAGGGTCCTCATAGACTGGTCCCCGTAACCTTGATTGTTCTTGTAACCCTGTGTAGGTTGCCTGAAGCGCGAGGAGGAGTCCACCTCCATTGGCTCGGGACCCCTCCCTTGAGGCTTTTGGTTGTTATAGCGCTGTTTCGTGCTATTTGGTTTTTGCTGGTCGTTTTTGTCTTTTTGATTCTTTTGGAAGTGGGGGTTCTTGCTTTGAGAATTGTCTTCCGTTCCCTGTTGGGCGTTCTGAAGCTAGTTCTGTGACTTTTGCGAATTTTGCTCTTGTGGTTTTTCCTCAAGGTGTTTTGCAAAATTTGCTGCAAAGATGCCTCTCTCATTGCTTGATTCGCCTTCTTGAGCTAAAGCTAGGGTTGAGGGAAGGTCTATAGGTTGTCCGGGAAGACTGCCCACTTCAGGGACTTTTTTAATCCTGAGATGGAAACGTGAAGCGCGTCGCTTCTTTAATTTCTCATTTAATACAGCTGCTGCGACGGAATCGTGCGTCATTAGTGTTTTATTTGTTAATAAGTTGAGTTTTTTTTCGACCTCGTCGAAGTATTGTAGCAGGTTGCCCTGCTGAAGCGTGCTTAGTTGCTGTTGTATTACATGTACCGGTCTTTTGTCGGCGTATGTAAAATCTAGCCTAGCAATAATGGCTTTAAAATTCAACACTGTGTTGAATGAGGCCAGCACAGCATCTGCTGATCCCCTTACTTTATTTCTAAGTATAGCAACTGCCTGATAGTATCTTGAGCTGCCATTGTATGGCTCGAACACTTTGTAAGCTTGCCTCCACGACACATAGTTTTCCATTTTACCGTCGAACTCGGGGATGGATTTTATAATGTCTAGTGGCTCGTTGCAAATGGTTTCTGGCACGATTTCTATTTCGCGGAAAATTTCTATCTGTGGTGCAGAAACTGAAACAGGGAGGCTATCTTTTCCTCTAGTAAACGGGCTTGTTTGTCAAGGGCTGCCTGAACCTTTGCCTCCAGCTGGGCAATTTGTTCCTCATTCATTTTTTTTGTTTTTTCTAAAGACCGCTGTTCTAAGTATGAAGTTATCAGTTCGTCGCCACTACTGTCCGTTCCTTAACACTTTATTGCAACAGGCAGGGTTATGCTTATATTTTTTGTAACAATGCAATCTCACACTAAACGGCCCTGAGTATTCTTTATTGATTTGATTTGAATTTTAAATAAATGAACATTTCACTTACATTTTGGAGTATGAAATATGAGCCTCAATTCAATGGTGTGGTGGCCGCTGAGGTATGTAGTTCTCCCGATGAAATTCCGTTGGACGCTCGTATTTGTTGGTTTGTTTTAACTCTCTCAGCTCTGTTGGCTGGGGTTTAATTTTGGTTTGGGGCTTTTAAGTCACTTCGTTTTGTTGTGTGTGTGTCTTTCTTATTTTTTTCACTTTATAGTGAACTCTTGGCTTTAACTAAAGGGTTATTACGGTTGGTCTAAACGAAAGCGATTTTATGATCGCTGTTAACTGGGTTATTTCCCGTTTGGGCGCCAATTAAAAGAAGTCTCTTTATTATTATGTTAGAGAAGAATCTTTATTATTTTAATTCGTTTTTTTCTAAGTTCGTTTGAACCTTAGGAGAACAAATTCTAAACTGCCTTCTAGGGCAAGCTGCATCGAACCGTGAAGCCGTCGCTGCCGGCTGGAATGCCGGCTGAGTGCTGAGTCGGCGTCTCCAACGGGCGATCAGGCTGCTTGCGCGTGCGAATTTCGGATTTCGGCTGCAACTTTGTCGCGACGGCATCCGGCGCAACAGCGTTGTCAGCAAACTCAAGCTTGCGCGTGTTAACTTACACACTCACACATCTGGAGCCTCAGCTTATACTATCTGGTGACGTAAACATAACATATCCTACCAATTTGTTCGCGGAGCACATCATCAATGGCTCGTTGAAAAATACTTAAGGCATTGACACTCGCTGGTTGCCTCCAGAACTGACCAATAACAGCTGATCAATCATCCACTGCTTCGCCAGAAGCTACAACAATATCTGGCATACCAGATTCCTTTCTGGAAGTCATCAAAGGATTGCCAGCAGTGCCACCTGCGGCCTACAATCCAGCTGGATGAGAATCCCCAACTCTATACCTTCTGCCCGTATCAACACCAACCAATGGCCCTCAACTGGAATACCAGCGTAGCTTCTCGTGGCCGACTACGTATCGTCTCGACCCGACCTCGACCTTCACCTCTGCTACGTTGCTTCAACTCCACGGCAACTACGTCAAGGACCTGCAGCAACATCATCGTCATCTTCAATCATCGTTGGAGGACACTACGACCCCGACAGTACTGACCTGTCACTCACTGGCCTTCCAGAATCTAGCTTATTAGCTACGTCAACTCCGCACTTGTGCGTACTGCCCCATTCTTTTGGAATGCGAGGGTGAACACCTTCCCTGCGTCGCGTCAAGGGGCTTCTCGAAAGTTAAGCCTCCCTAGGCGTTACGTATGCAGCAACGGCGCTAGGATCGTTCCTCTTTCATCTTCATATAAGAAAATCGAGGCGCCGCCGTCATAGTTTGTAATTTAGTATGTAGCGGCAATAGGCCGTAGTTTTTAAGTAGGGAGTCCGCTGTAAAGCAATGAAAACGAATTGTAAAGCATTTATGCTAACAATAAAAAAGTAACCAGCGCCCAGTTTAGCCCCCCCCCCAATATCCGCAGCCTAGATATTGTGCTCTGTGCGGTCGAATTCTGGTAATAACGGTTTGGCGAAAATAGTGCACCTGCCATGGTCACAAGATAGAAAACTAACAGTAAACAAAATAAAAAATGTGCAAATAAAACTAACATCATAAAGTCAAATAAATAGCTAAAACAAATAAAATGAATAATTTTTCTTATCTAACTGCCAAGCTAATCGTTAACAAAATACCTATTAAACTTAATTGGCCTAATACACGCTCGTAATTACTAAATTAACTAACACAACGGCCATTAGCGTCAACACCACGTCCTACACCTGAAGAGCGTCGACTCTATTAGAACCAAACAGATCTCCAAAACATACAATGAACACCTAGAATAATTAAATATATATCAACTAGTTAATAAGTTAATCATAAAAAATGGAGGGCATCGAATAAACCAAATCAGCAAACTCAACCACCATTCACAACAATCTACTAAAACTAATGGGAAACCCAAAACTCGGCAAAAGCGGACCTACGTCATCAACACTTCATCACTACACCAGAATACTCCCACACAACAAAGGAAACGCCCACCGAAAGCCAAACTTCCATAGCGAGGATCTTAAGCGATAACTTTAATACACCACTTAAAAACATTCCCACATTAACAAACTAATACCTAATAGTTGCCTGGCAGGTTTCACAACATTCACACCACATTTAATCCATTAAATTAAATAACAAAATTATCTACCAATAAACAAATTTAATCCTATCTGTTACATTATAAACGTCATATGAACAAATAGACATTGCCGTTCAAAAAAATCAACCGCAAACTACAACAACAAAAAACCTATTTAAACACAAAATACTAGCAACACTCACTCACTACATCCTTAACAATCCAAAGTATTAAATACAGATAAAGTAAGCAAACCAAGAAAGCCAATAATATCTACCAATACACATGTAAAAAAGCTACAAACTACCACGAAATTAAACAAGCAACACACAAATAAATACGTCTACAAAGGCCCACATCAACAATTAACATTCCACACACACACACATGAACACTGAAAACATTCACACACACTCGCGAACATTCCTAATAACCAATAATAATAAATACAAATAAATAACAAACTAAAAAAATAATAATAGCAAATAATTAATACATACCCAACTAATCTATAAACTACGACAAAACTAAAAGAAGCAATTATGCAACAACAATAATATTCCACACATTTACACAGAAATTATTCGCCACACACTTACTAACATACCCAGCAATAAATACAATTTAATTAAACAAACTAGAAAGCCATTAATAACCACTTAACAGTAAACAACTTATTAATTATTAAAAGTAAAAATAAAAACCTAAAAAAAAGCAAATAATAATAACATCCTGCCAGCTCCTATTAAATAACACACTAAACACCTAATACAAACCAAATTACCTGCTCCAGAATACCTGCTCCTCCAATAAGGAGCTCCTCACACAGCTCAAGCATACTTTCGGGGGCCCCCTACGCTGTCCTGATGTAACAATTCCTAACCTGTTCTGCCAGTTGCCTACCCATATGGCTGGCAGATTGGACCACCTGTTGTCAGCTCGGTGCAAGGTGGATTTGTGGTATGGACACGCCCAAAGTTATATACTTCAAGGCAACTATACCCACTGCCGCCTGTTAGATTGATCTGCAATCGAGTAACGATATTAGCTATTGTTTTGCACTAGCTTAATAATTGTTATAAGTTTATTCGCTCGTGCAGGTCTTCTGATAAACGCATTCTGTGCTGTTAAGTCCGCGTATTTACCCCGTCCCCCGTGTCGGTCTATTTGTACTCGTAGCGTTGCTAGTGCCTTTAGCAATACGAGTTCGTCGTGTCTTTCGTCAAAGTATTTATCGCGTTAGTGTGTTTGCAGTGTCGGTGCGAGGTATGGTATAAGGCGTGTTGTTGGTGTTTGCGCACTGACACGCACCCTTTGCCCTCTCTGCCCCTGCCCTAGTGACAAGGAGTCCGTGATCGGTGCAACTGCGCCTTGATCCGCCCAGTACCCCCCTTGCGCCAAAGTGTCGAGTGGTGTGTGTGAGGAGACCGTAATCGGCATAATTCTGCCTCGATCCGTCCTTTATACCCCTTTTCACCAAAGTGTAGAGTGGTGTGTGTAAGGAGACCGTGATCGGCATAATTCTGCCTCGATCCGTCCTTTATACCCCTTTTCACCAAAGTGTAGAGTGGTGTGTATAAGGAGACCGTGATCGGCATAATTCTGCCTCGATCCGTCCTTCATACCCTTTGCGCCAAAGTGTCGAGTGGTGTATAAAAGGAGACCGTGATCGGCATAATTCTGCCTCGATCCGTCCTTCATATACCTTGCGCCAAAGTTACAAGTGGCGTGTGTGAGGAGACCGTGATCGGCAAAACTTTTCCTTGATCCGTCCTTCATACCCCTTGTGCCAATAAAAGCAGTTCTAAGTGTGTGCAGTGTCGGTGCGAGGTACAGTGCAGGGTATATTATTGGTGTTTGTGCATCGAAAAATACCCTTCACCTTCTCTACCCCCTGCCCTAGTGCCAAGTGATCAACACAATATTGCCTCGATCCGTCCTTCATACCCCTTTTCCTAATAAAAACAGTGCTAGTGGGTGCAGTGTCGGTGCGAGTATCCAGTTGAGGGCATATAAACATATCCTGCAACTTCTCTGCCCCCTGCCTTAGTGACAATTGAACACTAGTGTATACTAGGAGACTGCGATCGGTACAACTGTACCTAGATCCGTCCCACACACCTACAGGGTCAACAAAACAGTGCTTAAAACTTAACTCCTATGTGCGGAACGAGCCCACTTCTAAACTGATATTGCCTCTGCCTACCGCCTATTTGAAGAACTAGGATTTGCCACCACTGACGAATCAACCACAAACATCTACACGGTCACTATTACCAAGTCACCTGAGTGAGTTGTCATTCTAAAAAACAAACTCGTGCACACTGTGCCAAAGTTTGCTGCCAATAATTTAAAATAATAATAAAAATACAAACGCTACAGTCAGGTGCTGACTGTATAAGGCCATGGATTATCTTAGTATACCGTAAAAAAAAGTTTGTAAATAACAGAATAGAATCGCCGCTCGAATTTTCCATGTAATGGGGCTAGTTGTTCTTAAAAAGTTAAATTTTGGTGACATATGTACGAGTCGACTTGAGATATTCTGCGCAACTTAAATGTTCCCCAAATTACTTAATTTCTGTAATCTGCAGACATAGATAACTTATTTATATTCGGATATATATAAAAACTCGCAATGAAAATTGCGCTTTATTTGGATTAATATTAAACTTTTGGCGGAGATCAATTTTATACAGTGTTCGACACCACGCGCAATTTGAATTAACGAACAGAAGAAGAAGAACGCATAGACAAAGCAGACGCGAAGTGTCGCAACCATTAGACTGAGCGAGAGGGCAATAGGTATATGTATGCATTTTTAGCGTGTACCAATATTTATTTCATGTGCTTCTTGTTGATTTTTTGGCACGGGCTGGAGTTGTTCAGTGGCTGAGTGGATTATGTCTCGGACTGTAAGGCCAATAATGTTGGCCGTGTTTCGGGGTTCGATTGCTATCACGATCGGCATATGAAATTTTTATACCCTTCGACCATTGAAAATGGTCAAAAAAGGGTATACTAACTTTGTGCAAATGTATGTAACAGGCAGAAGGAGGCGTGGTAGACCCCATAAAGTATATATATTCTTGCTCAGGATCACTAGCCGAGTCGATTGAGCCATGTCTGTCTGTCTGTCCGGATGTCCGGATGTATGGATGACCAGATGAACACACAGATCTCAGCTATTATAAGAGCTAGAGTTACCAAATTTGGCATGAACATTTCTGTGTAGCCGGCGCAGATCAAGTTTATTTCAAATGTTGGGTGCCACGCCCACCGCCCCCGCAAATTAATAATTTAATTTTTGAACTTAATTTATAAGCGCTGTATTAAAGGTACAGCTTTCTGACTTTAACATATACAAAGCTCATTAAAATATCTACGTATTCTCGAAATTGTAATCCGATCGGTCAATAAAGACAGAAGTTATTTAAGAAAGTATGTGCATAAAACCAAGTGCTTGTGTCAGCTAACAAGGGAGGCGGGCGAGCGCGAAGCGCGAGCGCCATCTGTCGAGAATAATTTCAAAGTATGTGCATATGTATATGTCTACATACATAGGAACATAGGTCGAAGGGTATCCCAGTGTCGCGTGCCGCGCGACTGTTGCTTTTCTTACTGGTTTGTTTTTCATTATTTTTCATTACAATATTTTAAAAGCTCAAAACATTGAAAAGGGGCGGTGGCGGTAGCCGGTTTTTTTAAGTTTCTGGTACGCAATATATGTAATTAGAACTTAGTTTTCTTTCGTTGGTACACAACAGCAACTCCAAATCTAATTGTATTGTACATAAGTATGTACATACATGCGTGCAATAATGTGTGTTGAAGTGGGATGCCAATACATACATGTGGATATGCAGACATGTATGTATGGGCGTCCCACTCGCACATTCACAACTTTTAAAGGGCTTGTAGTGAAACGGTGGAACTATCGTCTGCTTATGATGATGCCGGGCTGCCAGATCGGGCTCATATCGATGAGGCTGCGTCGCCACAGTCTTATGATCGCTGTTATGTTCTAGCATTCTAATTGCAAAATATTGAGAGCAAGAAAAAAGAACAATATCCAATAAGAATAATATTAAATTGCAAATTCATTGGCTCGCGTCATTTTGATGCGTGCTAAATATAATAAAATAATACAACTAGTAAACTTTATTTATAAATAATTAATATTATTTGTAACTAATATAATTTTATTGCATAACATAGTATGAAAACAAAATAAGGAAAAACTATTTTTTATTGAAATTTAATTTGTTTGTAGCTGCTATATTACAGCCCGCTTGACTGTAACTTTTCTTTTAGTTTCTTAGAATAAAATAAATAAACAAAATAAAATAATAAATAATTAAAAAATAAAAATTCCCACTCAAACCGGGAGTTGAACACACGCCCCACTCTCTCACACATTTTTTTCAATTTGCCGTCCGCCACTCTAACCACTCGCCCATTGCCTCACTCCTTAGCCTATCGGCAAAGCTACATTGTGAACCAATTCTGTTACCACACAATGCAAATAAAAAGTTTAAAATGCTGTGTGTCTGATGCTAGATTCGAACCTCGGTATGCTTGTGTAAATTAGGTCTGCTTAAGTATATATGTTCAAAGTGAGTTTAATTCGTATCATATCTCACTTATTTATAGTCCGATTCAAATGAAATTTTCACATAACGCCCGTGGCAAGGTATTTGTCATGTAAGATATACAACTTTTGTTGTTGAGCTAACATTGTAGTTGTTAAACAGTTATTACTGATTTACAGAGGCGGGAAGGGGCGTGTCCAAATTTTACAAAAACTTTGAGATACTGCAATATATATTTATGTTGTCTCAAAATTTGATGACTGTAGCTCTTATAGTTTCTGAGATCCAGGTGTTCATACAGACAGACAGACGGACAGACAGACATGGCTCAATCGACTCGGCTACTGATACTGATTCAGAATATATATAGTTTATGGGGTCGGAGATGCCTCCTTCTGCCTGTTACGCACATTTCCGTTCCGACAAACACAATAGACCATGAATTTTTTTAAAATCCATGGCCTAAAAATATATAAGAAAAAAATACAAACGCTACAGTCAGGTGCTGACTGTATAAGGCCATGGATTATCTTAGTATACCGTAAAAAAAGTTTGTTAATAACAGAATAGAATCGCCGCTCGAATTTCCCACCGATTATCAAAAATAATCAGTACCTAGGGAACACCAAGGGGTAGCTACTGCAAATGTTATGGATTTAGTTGTTCTTAAAAAGTTAAATTTTGGTGACCTACGAGTCGACTTGAGATGTTCTGCGCAACTTAAATGTTCCCCAAATTAATTAATTTCTGCAATCTGCAGACATAGATAACTTATTTGTATTCGGATATTCATAAAAACTCGCAATGCAATTGCGCTTTATTTGGATTAATATTAAAAATTTGGCGGAGATCAATTTTATACAGTTTACGACGACACGCGCAATTTGAATTAACGAACAGAAGAAGAAGAATGCAAAGCAGGCGCGAAGTGTCGCAACCATTAGACTGAGCGAGAGGGCAATAGGTATAAGTATGCATTTGTATCGTGTACCAAAATGCTTCTTGTTGATTTTTTGCCGCGATCTAGAGTTGTTCAGTGGCTGAGTGGATTATGTCTCGGACTGTAAGGACAATAATGTTGGCCGTGTTTCGGGGTTCGATTGCTATCACGATCGGCATATGAAATTTTTATACCCTTCGACCATTGAAAATGGTCAAAAAAGGGTATACTAACTTTGTGCAAATGTATGTAACAGGCAGAAGGAGGCGTGGTAGACCCCATAAAGTATATATATTCTTGCTCAGGATCACTAGCCGAGTCGATTGAGCCATGTCTGTCTGTCTGTCCGGATGTCCGGATGTATGGATGACCAGATGAACACACAGATCTCAGCTATTATAAGAGCTAGAGTTACCAAATTTGGCATGAACATTTCTGTGTAGCCGGCGCAGATCAAGTTTATTTCAAATGTTGGGTGCCACGCCCACCGCCCCCGCAAATTAATAATTTAATTTTTGAACTTAATTTATAAGCGCTGTATTAAAGGTACAGCTTTCTGACTTTAACATATACAAAGCTCATTAAAATATCTACGTATTCTCGAAATTGTAATCCGATCGGTCAATAAAGACAGAAGTTATTTAAGAAAGTATGTGCATAAAACCAAGTGCTTGTGTCAGCTAACAAGGGAGGCGGGCGAGCGCGAAGCGCGAGCGCCATCTGTCGAGAATAATTTCAAAGTATGTGCATATGTATATGTCTACATACATAGGAACATAGGTCGAAGGGTATCCCAGTGTCGCGTGCCGCGCGACTGTTGCTTTTCTTACTGGTTTGTTTTTCATTATTTTTCATTACAATATTTTAAAAGCTCAAAACATTGAAAAGGGGCGGTGGCGGTAGCCGGTTTTTTTAAGTTTCTGGTACGCAATATATGTAATTAGAACTTAGTTTTCTTTCGTTGGTACACAACAGCAACTCCAAATCTAATTGTATTGTACATATGTATGTACATACATGCGTGCAATAATGTGTGTTGAAGTGGGATGCCAATACATACATGTGGATATGCAGACATGTATGTATGGGCGTCCCACTCGCACATTCACAACTGCATTGAAGAACGCATTGTTTACTTTTGGCTCGCATCTTTTTGATGCGTGCTAAATATAATAAAAATAGTAAACTTTATTTATAAATAATTAATACTATTTGTAACTATTATAATTTTATTGCATAATATAGTATGAAAACAAAATGAGGAACAACTATTTTTTATTGAAATTTTATTAAATAATTTAATTTGTTTGTAGCTGCTATATTACAGCCCGCTTGACTGCAACTTTTCTTTTAGTTTATTAGAATAAAATAAGTAAACAAAATAAAATAATAAATAATTAATAAATGATAATTCGCACCCGCCTCAACCGGGAGTTGAGTTGAACACACGCACTCTCTCACAGTCAATTTAATTTGTCGTCCGCCACGCTAATCACTCGGCCATTGCCTCACTCCTTAGCCCATCGGCAAAGCTACATTGTGAACCAATTCTGTTACCATACAATGCAAATAAAAAGTTTAAAATGCTGTGTGTCTGACGCTAGATTCGAACCTCGGTATGCTTGTGTAAATTAGGTCTGCTATGTATATATGTTCAAAGTGAGTTTAATTCGTATCACATCTCACTTATTAATAGTCCGATTCAAATGAAATTTTCACACAACGCCCGTGGCAAGGTATTTGTCATGTAAGATATACAATTTTGGTTGTTGAGCTAATATTGTAGTTGTTAAATAGTTATTACTGATTTACAGAGGCGGGAAGGGGCGTGTCCAAATTTTACAAAAACTTTGAGACACTGCAATATATATGTATGTTGTCGCAAAATTTGATGACTCTAGCTCTTATAGTTTCTGAGATCCAGGTGTTCATACAGACAGACAGACGGACAGACGGTCAGACGGACAGACGGACAGACAGACATGGCTCAATCGACTCGGCTACTGATACTGAGTCAGAATATATATAGTTTATGGGGTCGGAGATGCCTCCTTCTGCCTGTTACGCACATTTCCGTTCCGACAAACACAATAGTCGATGAATTTTTTTAAAATCCACGGCCTAACTAGTAAGAAAAGCAACATTCGCGCGGCACGCGACAGTGGGATATCCTTCGACCCATGATCTTGTGTTAATTTGTTAAATTCATACATATACACATAGGCACATGCTTAAAAATTAATCCCGACAGATGGCGCTCGAGCTTCGCGCTCGCCAGCCTTCCTTGTTAGCTGACACAAGCACTTGGTTTTATGCTGATACTTTCTTAAATATTTTCTGTGTTTAGTGTCCGATTGGATTGTAATTTAGAGAATACGAAGATATTTCACTCAGCTTAGTATATGTTGAAGTCAGAAAGTTGTATCTTTTATACAGCGCTTATAAATTGAGTTCAAAAATTAAATTATTGATTTGCGGGGGCGGTGGGCGTGGCACCCAACATTTGAAATAAACTTGATCTGCGCTGGGTATATAGGAACCTTCATTCCAAATTTGGTGTCTCTAGCGTTTATAATAGCTGAGATCTGTGTGTTCATCTGGTCAGACGGACATCCGGACAGCCGGACATCCGGACAGACAGACGGACATGGCTCAATCGACTCGGCTAGTGATCCTGAGCAAGAATACATATACTTTATGGGGTCTCCCACGCCTCCTTTTGCCTGTTACATACATTTGCACAAAGTTAGTATACCCTTTTTTGACCATTTTCAATGGTCGAAGGGTATAATAAAGAAATACATGTTTAACCAGATTAAACTGTGTATTACATGCCCTTTATTACCTACTTTTCAAAACGTCTATAGTATCGTCTCTTTTTGTCTCATTAATCGTCTCTTTTACACTGTTTATTTTTTCTACACTGTATATTTGTTCTACTTTGTTTTACCCGTCTAAAACTTTTACGTGAGCTGACTATATGTCCCTTTCTTTGTTATTTAATTGTTCCATGTCACTTATTTATAACCATTATAAATAAGAACTGACCCTGTGAGGAAAATTTAGAGTAAAGATATATTTGGAGAAACTGAGAAATGAGTCTTAAAGTGGATTCTAGTGAAAAAACTAAGTCAGATGGCGCAAGTAGCGACATCTGCATTGTAGACAATGACAGTGTCAATCTATTGGGAAAGGCTATTGGCTGGAAGCGTAGCCCCCAGTCAATCATTCAATCAACCCTAATACAAGCAAATGTTCACCAGCTTTCATAGATACCCCCTCCCCAATCCCCAGCCCCAGCCCTAAAAAACCAATAAGTCGCATCAAGCGCATTATCCTCGCGCCAACACAACCAAATAGACCAAAACGACCCAACAGAGAAATCATATTCGCCATTGAGAAACTACGCCCAGTGAATAAGTACAAGTTTAACGAACCTGTAGGAAATTCGCCAAATACTAAGTTTTCCACAATTAACACAACATTCACGGCTTGCGGCTCCTCTACACCTCGTAAGAGCTGTCAAACCAATAATCTAAAACCCAAGTCGAACTCTACTGAGCAAGATTCCAAGGTGTTAATTCTCGAAAACCTAGTCATCAAAAAAATCCCCAATTTGCCAACAATAAACACTAACACACAACGAGCAGCAAATTCTCAATGAACTGCAAGGACAACGCTTTACAACAACAGCTTGTCCAAATCGAACAACAAATTCAGCATAATCAGCCAACCTCACTTACCCCGCCATCTGCTCAAACCCAACAGAAACAAATCATTACTCCAACTGTAGCCAAAATCAGTGAAAACAATTCACATCACACACCTCCTTCTACCCCTTCCCCCCAAAACACTTCCAACAAGTTATGCACCACTCATAAACAAAATACGTGTGCCACTGATTCGCCTACAATGGCCCAGCAGCAGTATATGTTTGTGCAACAACTACAAAAACACATAGCCTACCACAAAGCACCACTCACAGCAGACAAATCTCCTCAATCCCCACCTACAATCACCATCCCCTGGGCCACCCTGTTGAAAAACCAGAATCAGCTGCAGAATCAGTTGCAACACCCTGCTCCACAGCAGCCTGCCATCAACAAAGCTCCTTTAGACCCTCCAATCTGATTAGCCAATAATATGCTCAATAGACAGCAATTAACTCCACAAAAATCATCTAAACATCGAAATTGATGCCCAACATTCCTTCCCCCGAGCCAAACCGAAATACAAGCTCCAGCAAAATACCATCAGTCTTCATACCTAATGTCACCTCAATCGAGCGTTTGACAAGTATGATAGACAAAGATCCGAACACAATATCCTACACGACAACAGCTATTCAAGAAAGGGGAGTTAGAGTCAAATGTAGCGATGCCAATTCCTACAACAACTTACTGCAACTATTTGAAAATCAAAATATCCAATTACACACTCACCAGAAACCTGAAGATAAGGGATTTAGAATTGTCATACGCAACCTGCACGCCTCCACATCAACAAGCACAGTGCGCACTCTGCTTGCTGACCAAGGCTTTCAGGTTAAATATGCCAATGTACTAAAAAACCGTTTCACAGGAATCCCCCTTAACATTTTCGAAGTCGAAATTGATGCTAAAAACCTTACCCAAACCCAAACTGAAAAATACAAACGCTACAGTCAGGTGCTGACTGTATAAGGCCATGGATTATCTCAGTATACCGTAAACAAAGTTTGTAAATAACAGGATAGAATCGCCGCTCGAATTTTCCACCGATTATCAAAAATAATCAGTACCTAGGGAAGACCAAGGGGTAGCTACTGCAAAAGTAATGGAATTAGTTGTTCTTAAAAAGTTAATTTTTTGTGACCTTCGAGTCGACTTGAGATGTTCTGCGCAACTTAAATGTTCCCCAAATTAATTAATTAATTAATTTCTGCAATCTGCAGTCATAGATAGATTTTATCTGTCTAGCTTATTTATTTTCGGATTTATATAAAAACTCGCAATGAAAATTGCGCTTTATTTGGATTAATATTCAAAATTAACACGCGCAATTTGAATTAACGAACAGAAGAAAAAAAAGTAGAAAAAACCACAGTCGCGCTGCACGCGACAGTGGGATACCCTTCGACCTATGTTCCGATGTAGTTTAATTTGTTAAATTCATACACATATACAAATGCGCATGCTTTTAAATTATTGCCGACAGATGGCGCTCGCGCTTTGCGCTCGCCCGCCTCCCTTGTTAGCTGATACAAGCACTTGGTTTTATGCACATACTTTCTTAAATAACTTCTGTGTTTATTGTCCGATCGGATTGCAATTTCGAGAATACGTAGATATTTTAATGAGCTTAGTATATGTTTAAGTCAGAAAGTTGTATCTTTTATACAGCGCTTACAAATTAAGTTCAAAAATTAAATTATTGATTTGCGGGGGCGGTGGGCGTGGCACCTAACATTTGAAATAAACTTGATCTGCTTATAGTACACAGGAGTCTTCCTGCCAAATTTGGTAACTCTAGCTTTTATAATAGCTGAGATCTGTGCGTTCACACAGACAGACGGACAGACGGACAGATAGACAGACAGGGCTCAATCGACTCGGCTTGTGATCCTGAGCAAGAATATATATACTTTATGGGGTCTCCGACGCCTCCTTCTGCCTGTTACATACATTTGCACAAAGTTAGTATACCCTTTTTTGACCATTTTCAATGGTCGAAGGGTATAAAAAAGAACGCATAGACAAAGCAGAAGCGAAGTGCCGCAACCATTAGACTGAGCGAGAGGGCAATAGGTATATGTATGCATTTCTAGCGTGTACCAAAATTTATTTCATGTGCTTCTTGTTGATTTTTTGGCACTAGCCAGAGTTATTCAGTGGCTGAGTGGATTATGTCTCGGACTGTAAGGCCAACAATGTTGACCGTGTTTCGGAGTTCGATTTTTGTTTTTCATTATTTTTCATTAAAATATTTTAAAAGCTCAAAACATTGAAAAGGGGCGGTGGCGGTAGCCGGTTTTTTTAAGTTTTTGGTACGCAATATATGTAATTAGAACTTAGTTTTCTTTCGTTGGTACACAACAGCAACTCCAAATCTAATTGTATTGTACATATGCATGTACATACATGCGTGCAATAATGTGTGTTGAAGTGGGATGCCAATACATACATGTGGATATGCAGACATGTATGTATGGGCGTCCCACTCGCACATTCACAACTGCATTGAAGAACGCATTGTTTACTTTTGGCTCGCATCTTTTTGATGCGTGCTAAATATAATAAAAATAGTAAACTTTATTTATAAATAATTAATATTATTTGTAACTATTATAATTTTATTGCATAATATAGTATGAAAACAAAATGAGGAACAACTATTTTTTATTGAAATTTTATTAAATAATTTAATTTGTTTGTAGCTGCTATATTACAGCCCGCTTGACTGCAACTTTTCTTTTAGTTTATTAGAATAAAATAAATAAACAAAATAAAATAATAAATAATTAATAAATGATAATTCGCACCCGCCTCAACCGGGAGTTGAGTTGAACACACGCACTCTCTCACAGTCAATTTAATTTGTCGTCCGCCACGCTAATCACTCGGCCATTGCCTCACTCCTTAGCCCATCGGCAAAGCTACATTGTGAACCAAATCTGTTACCATACAATGCAAATAAAAAGTTTAAAATGCTGTGTGTCTGACGCTAGATTCGAACCTCGGTATGCTTGTGTAAATTAGGTCTGCTATGTATATATGTTCAAAGTGAGTTTAATTCGTATCACATCTCACTTATTAATAGTCCGATTCAAATGAAATTTTCACACAACGCCCGTGGCAAGGTATTTGTCATGTAAGATATACAATTTTGGTTGTTGAGCTAATATTGTAGATGTTAAATAGTTATTACTGATTTACAGAGGCGGAAAGGGGCGTGTCCAAATTTTACAAAAACTTTGCAATATAGACGTATGTTGTCGCAATTTGATGACTCTAGCTCTTCTAGTTCTAGTTTCTGAGATCCAGGTGTTCATACAGACAGACAGACGGACAGACAGACATGGCTCAATCGACTCGGCTAGTTTATGGGGTCGGAGATGCCTCCTTCTGCCTGTTACGCACATTTCCGTTCCGACAAACACAATAGTCCATGAATTTTTTTAAAATCCATGGCCTAAAAACTGCTAGGAATATCAAAGCTAGGCAACCAAGAAGTGTCCATTGAGCGGCAGGCCAGACGCACTGACCCAGTGCAATGCCATCGCTGCCAAACCTTTGGACACAGTAAGAATTACTGTCGCAGACCATTCGTCTGCCTCAAATGCGCCGGAGCCCACCCTACTGTTGAATGTAAAAAAGAAATGAATACACCAGGTCTATGTGCCAACTGTGGCAACCATCATATAGCATCATACAAAGGTTGCCCAACATACAAAGCTGAAAGAGCAAAGCTTCTAGCCATTAAACTCTCCAATCTACCAGCCACACATGAGAAAAATGCCGCCAACACATATAATCTACGTCAGCCATTCATTCCACCAACAGCCCATGAAATTCCACCTGAGCTAATTCATCCCCAACTCTCCACTCCAAAACCACTTAAGCAAGCCCTTACTCCGCAGCCTCAAAGAGTGCGAATGCGAGCATTTAATATAAACAGCCCTAAACTTCCCCCTCAAACCAAGCCAATAGTTGCTTCATTTGCCAAAAAAACCTACAGTCAAACTGCACTCGAGGCTACCTTACGTCCGAAGTCACCAAAGACTCCTAAGCCAAATAGGCAACTCTTGCCTCAACAAACGCAGTTACCCCAAAAGCTCCCCTTCAAACCCCAACAGCAATATTTACCGCCGTAACAAACAAAACCCTCACAACACATTCACAAACAGGCAAAACTACCATCCCTCCCCATCAACACGATATTATGCAACTACACAAAGCTGTGACAAACAATACCTCAGGGCATTACCCTACTCACCAATAAAATAGACATGCTTTTCAAGAAATTCAACGAACATTTTGGCCAAATCCCTATCGAAAAGAAAAACACAGACTATGACAACTTAAATGACAACAAACAATAGCCAACCCAACAACAATAACAGGCATGCCCTCAACATAGCCTACTGGAACTCTTCAGGCCTCGTCAACAAGCTCGCCGAGCTTGAAAATTGCATGGTCCAACAAACAATAGATATCATGATGGTTGTAGAAACCAGGACAGACACGGTCAACAGTATCAACATAGATGGCTACATATGCTACCTGGTTCTTAACCCTGAGAGCACTAGGAAAGGAGGGGTAGCTATCTATATTAATCAAGATAGCACGCACTATGTGCAATTATACAAATGCGAAACTGGCCCAATATGTCATTCAGCTCCCGAGAAGAGACTGTAGAATAATGATGGGTATACTCACGGGTCACTGCCTGACCGCAACGCATGCAAAGAAGTTGGGCATCACAGACAACGACGAATGCAGGAAATGCAGGGTACCAGAAGTAAAAGAAACTCTGGAGCACCTCATCTGCGACTGTCCCGCACTCATGACCTCGAGAGCGAAATGCCTTGGAAGCCCCCTGCTTGTATCACTGAAAGAAGCAGCGGGCCTGGCACCCCAAAAACTCCTGGCTTTTGCCAAACTGACCAGCATACTAGACTGGGATAAATAAATCACGAAATTAACAGCCTCCATCACTTATCCGGCAACACTAAGGATCATACTGATCTATGTGAGGCCCCCCCTTGAGGGTCTGCCGATATAACCTAACCTATATAATATATATTAATCAAAACATCCGGCATACGACACTCGAACCTATCACTACGCCTATGATCCAATGCGCCCCAATAGCTATCTTTACCTCAAATGGCAATTCAAACCCAATCACAATCACTCCAGTATACTGTCCCCCAATTTTCCAGTGGAACACTAATCACTTTAACAGACTGTTCACAAAACTAGGGAGCCTGCTTCCAGGATCGAAATTACTCATTTGTGGTGACTGGAATGCCAAGCATTCCTGGTGGGGAAATGTACGGTCATTCACTCGTGGCAGAGCGCTCCACAATGCCATACACCTAAGAGAAAACCTCAATATCCTGGCAACAGGGGGGGCAACACACTACCCCTATACAAGGAGAAACAAACCATCGGCTATTGATTTTGCTGTATACCAACGAAGGTATACCAAACGAAGCCCTGCGCACACACTCAACAGTCGACCTTGACTCAGATCATCTCCCAATACACATAATACTCGACCAGGTCACAATTCCTCGCAATAGATCTAAAACACAACTTCTTCCCTGCAATTCCAACATTCTAACCTTCCAGAGACTTCTCGAGGGTAACATAAATACAGACATAGAGATTAACACACCCACGGACATAGACGAAGCCAATTCTACCCTTAACAATAATATTCAAACAGCCGCAGCCGCATCCACTTCCCCAACTAGCGCCAACAGAATAATCCGAGGCCCTAGCAGAACCCAACTAAGTGAAAAATCGAGATGATTGCTGCTACTTAAACGCGAGCAAAAACAAATTAACCTCACACAGCATACACTAGCCAGCAAACAACTATACAAATGATTTTGAGTTCTATCAGCTAAAAAAATCCCTCCAAAAAGATAAAGCAAAACAGTTAAACACCATCCTTGAGCAAGTCGACACGTCTGATCGCTATCGCCTCCAAAAATTATTGCATGGCACAAACAAAATCAAAAGGCGACCTGAACCCAATTGGCCACTTAAAATCCCAGCCAATGCCAACTCCCCACAACGCTGGACAAATACTTGCCAAGAAAAAACAGTCATTTTTGCTGAACATCTCGAGCAGCGATTTAGCCCTATACTAACCAAGACACTGACCGAAGGGAAATAACTGATGAACTTGCACGGAACAAACAATGACTCCTACTTTATACAAACGACAATAATCCCCGCCACATCTCCCCTCGGGAAATCACACAACTCATTGATTCTCTTCCACTTAAGAAATCCCCTGGATGGGATTGCATTAGCAACAAAGTCCTTAAATCTCTTCCCGCTAAGGCATTAGAACTCCTTGCCCTCATTTACAATAGCATCCTAAAAAAATAGAAAAAACCACAGTCGCGCTGCACGCGACAGTGGGATACCCTTCGACCTATGTTCCGATGTAGTTTAATTTGTTAAATTCATACACATATACAAATGCGCATGCTTTTAAATTATTGCCGACAGATGGCGCTCGCGCTTTGCGCTCGCCCGCCTCCCTTGTTAGCTGATACAAGCACTTGGTTTTATGCACATACTTTCATAAATAACTTCTGTGTTTATTGTCCGATCGGATTGCAATTTCGAGAATACGTAGATATTTTAATGAGCTTAGTATATATTTAAGTCAGAAAGTTGTATCTTTTATACAGCGCTTACAAATTAAGTTCAAAAATTAAATTATTGATTTGCGGGGGCGGTGGGCGTGGCACCTAACATTTGAAATAAACTTGATCTGCTTATAGTACACAGGAGTCTTCCTGCCAAATTTGGTAACTCTAGCTTTTATAATAGCTGAGATCTGTGCGTTCACACAGACAGACGGACAGACGGACAGACAGACAGACAGGGCTCAATCGACTCGGCTTGTGATCCTGAGCATGAATATATATACTTTATGGGGTCTCCGACGCCTCCTTCTGCCTGTTACATACATTTGCACAAAGTTAGTATACCCTTTTTTGACCATTTTCAATGGTCGAAGGGTATAACTAGGCTACTTTCCCCAGCAATGGAAACTCGCTACAGTGTCAATGATCCTTAAACCTGGAAAATGCGCCAATTCAGTTGAGTCATATCGCCCTATAAGTCTACTCTGCAGCTTTTCTAAATTATTCGAGAGACTGCTTATGGATAGACTATTTGAGGTGAACGAATTCGAGCTCGCAATACCTAACCACCAGTTTTTGAAAAAGAACATGGCACCGACCAACAACTATTTAGGGTTGTCCAGCATATTCTTAAGTCCTTTGATACTAGAAAATGTCGCGCTGCACGCGACAGTGGGATACCCTTCGACCTATGTTCCGGTGTAGTTTAATTTGTTAAATTCATACACATATACAAATGCGCATGCTTTTAAATTATTACCGACAGATGGCGCTCGCGCTTTGCGCTCGCCCGCCTCCCGTGTTAGCTGATACAAGCACTTGGTTTTATGCACATACTTTCATAAATAACTTCTGTGTTTATTGTCCGATCGGATTGCAATTTCGAGAATACGTAGATATTTTAATGAGCTTAGTATATGTTTAAGTCAGAGAGTTGTATCTTTTATACAGCGCTTACAAATTAAGTTCAAAATTAAACTATTGATTTGCGGGGGCGGTGGGCGTGGCACCTAACATTTGAAATAAACTTGATCAGCTTATAGTACACAGGAGTCTTCCTGCCAAATTTGGTAACTCTAGCTTTTATAATAGCTGAGATCTGTGCGTTCACACAGACAGACGGACAGACAGACAGACATGGCTCAATCGACTCGGCTTGTGATCCTGAGCAAGAATATACAGGGGTGGTCAAAAGTATTTACACAACGTGCTTTTTTTTCAATTGTGAACTTTGATCGCTTATTGTTGCTGCTTTTGTACTCAGAAACGAACATAACGGTATTTGTCGCGCTTCTACATCTATACAGAAGCAAACGAAAGAAGAAGTGGAAAAAATAACTGTTCATGGGCTAAAAATAGAAGCATTGAACTGATTCTTGTCTGTTGTCAGAAGTATTTACACACAATTTTTACGCGTCAAACTTATTTACACACAGCGTTTTTAATTGATTTTTGCGTTTTTTATTGAATTTAAACGAAATATTTTATATTATTTTAATATGTGATTATGTTAAGCCAACTAATATCTAGTTACTCCGCCTTTGGCATCAATGACTGCTTGGAGCCTTGCTGGTATTGACCGGACCAAGTTGTGCGCAAACTCAAGAGGTAATTTGGACCAAATTTCCGTAATTTCGGCTATAGTTTCATCGCGCTGGCGATCCCTTTCAAATGTCCTCTGACTCTTAACATAAGCCCAGACATTTTCGATAATGTTCAGATCGGGGCTTTATGCGGGCCATGGAAGTACCGCCTGATTTATGTCTTTCAAGAACTTGGTTGGTACTCGGCCCTTGTGGCATGGAGCATTGTCCTGCTGCAAGATCCAGTCATTCGTGGAGAACAGTCTATTTCCTGAGGTGAATGCGTGCTCATTTAAGATATGAAGGTATCCTGTTTGATTTATTGTACCCTCTATCGGTACCATGTCTCCAAATCCATAGTAGCTTAAACAGCCCCAGAACATCACCGTGCCACCACCAAACCGATTGATTGGCTGGACGGCATTACCCTTTAGTTGTTTTGGGAGATGCATAAATTGCTTTCTAAAGGATCCCTGAGACTGAAACGCAACTTCATCAGTCCATAAAACATCAAACCAGAACTCGAGAGGCTTCTCTTTATACTCCAAGGCAAATGCGAGACGTTTTTCCTTGTTTCTTGGGGTAATATCAACTACTGCACGAACAACTTAGGTGTTGATGTCAACTTCCTTCATTCTGCGACGCAGTGTACTATCGCTAATATGTTTTCCAATTAAATTTTTCGAAGCTGCGGCAATTTTAACGGGACTTATGGTGGGATTACTTAGTACAACTCCTATAATGTGTCTGCAGTCTCTTGGGTTCAATGCAACTTTTCGGCCAGTTCTCTTTTTATTTTCCAAATTTCCCAGTGTGTCCTTTTTTTAACTAAATTGTACACTGTTTTACGTGATATTTTGTACAATTCAGCTAATTTGGATGCAGAAGTACCAGCCTTAAATTTAGTGACAATCTCGGCTCGATGCTCCTTTGTTTTTCCCATTTTACAAATTAAATGCTTAGTTTTATCTATTAATTTAACTGTTAACAGTTAGTTTAAGTTCCAATTAAGCGATCAACATCAACTAGAACTTCACTTACTCAATGCAAATCAAAGACTAATCTTCAATTTGCACTGTGTAAATAATTTTGACGCGTAAAAATTGTGTGTAAATACTTCTGACAACAGACAAGCATCGGTTCAATGCTTCTATTTTTAGCCCATGAACAGTTATTTTTTCCACTTCTTCTTTCGTTTGCTTCTGTATAGATGTAGAAGCGCGACAAATACCGTTATGTTCGTTTCTGAGTACAAAAGCAGCAGCAATAAGCGATCAAAGTTCACAATTGAAAAAAAAGCACGTTGTGTAAATACTTTTGACCACCCCTGTATGTACGATCGTATATACTTTATGGGGTCTCCGACGCCTCCTTCTGCCTGTTACATACATTTGCACAAAGTTAGTATACCCTTTTTTGACCATTTTCAATGGTCGAAGGGTATAAAAAAGAGACACTTATCAGCCACCATTACATCATCTAGAAAAATTAACAAATCATAACAATTAACCAATAACTTCACTGATGACTGTGATGAAGATGAAGACCCAAAAGCGAAATCTGTAAATAAAGTAAGCGTTAATAACTCACTCGCAAAACCAAACTTAGAACGATACATCCCCAAATCAATAAAACGATAATAACAAACTCACGATTCACAATAAGGTCCTATATCTTGTCAGAAGTGTGCACCTGCCAAATAGAAAATCAACACAAAGAATCAATCTTTTCAATTAAATAGAAACTAAATACATATCTGAACTTTACGATCCAAAACACAAACTAGCATAATTAGCTAAATAACGACGAGCTCCAACTCGGCCCCTTCACTCAACAGCCTCAAACATTTTAATCTGTAAATAAAGTAATCGTAAATAACTCAATTGCAAAAATAGAAAAAAACACAGTCGCGCTGCACGCGACAGTGGTATACCCTTCGACCTATGTTCCGGTGTAGTTTAATTTGTTAAATTCTTACACATACATATCTCGTACAAATGTGCATGCTTTTAAATTATTGCCGATAGATGGCGCTCGCGCTTTGCGCTCGCCCGCCTCCCTTGTTAGCTGATACAAGTACTTGGTTTTATGCACATACTTTCTTAAATAACTTCTGTGCTTATTGTCCGATCGGATTGCAATTTCGAGAATACGTAGATAATTTAATAAGCTTAGTATATGTTAAAGTCAGAAAGTTGTATCTTTAATACAGCGCTTAATCTAATCTTACACTCTGAACTAATATTTCTGTGACGCGTAAGTTGAGCTTTTGCTGTCTGGTGTTTTTGATCATCGCATTGCTTTATTAGTGTCTACTTTTTACTTTTTATTTTGTGCATTTTAATTTTCATGCTTCTTTTCATTTCACTTTGTGTGTATTAGTTGTGAGAGAGTAGTTTTCTCTTATACCTTTCATACTCTCCCGCTCTCACGCTCTTGCTCCATTAGTGCGCTTTGGTTTGTGTTTTTGTGTGGCTTAATACACACACATAAAGTCTCGCTCTCGCGCTCTAACGCAAGCAAGCATTTTGTTATTTATTTTTTCTATCTTTCTTTACTGTTTTGCTCGCTGGTCTTACTATCCGAATTAAGGATGCAATCAATAACAAGTCTGGTTTAAAGTGGTCTTGTGAACAGTGTCGAATGAGCGAATCTGACTTGCGAAAAGTTGTGCAAAAAACCAAATTGGGTTTCTACAATTTGCGTACCGCTTTTAGCAATTTATATTCGCAGTTCTTAGAAATGGAGACTCAATTTAACTCTCTTAAACCTATTAACGATCCCTTAATAATTCCGGTATCATCACCGATAGTACCTTCCCCAAATCCTGTAGTGAAAACTAATATCTTCCAACCCCCTTCTCCTGTCATTTCGGATCTTATCTTAAATTTAAATTCTCCTACCCCTTCATGTTCGAAAACCGTTCATGCTAGGAAAACTTCCGCTCCACGTAATGCCTCCGTCCCTAATCCTTCTACCTCTTCCAATTCGTCTTGCTCTACTCTGAGTGTAGACAATCTATTAACTTTACCCGTGATTTCCCCCCCCCATTTCGGTACAGAGTGTAAAACCTCTAGTTGCCGTTAAACCTAAGAAGTTGGTCTTCGTTTCTCGTCTGGCACCTGACACTTCGAAAGATGATGTAAAAACATACATCCTTTCTAAAATTCAGTCTGAAAATCTAGTCGTTGAAAAATTTAACTTTAAATTTCCCAGAGAAATATCTTCTTTTAAAATTAGTATTTCGGCTGAGCATTTCCCAATTGTGTGCAATGGATCTTTTTGGCCGCCTGACTTAATTGTTAAGGAGTTTACTCCTAAACAAAAGACTAATACTCCTGTTACCCTTCCTTCGCTGACCGTTGAATCTCCGAACG
Organism: Zaprionus camerounensis; assembly: GCA_018904165.1. Lineage (NCBI taxonomy): Eukaryota > Metazoa > Arthropoda > Insecta > Diptera > Drosophilidae > Zaprionus > Zaprionus camerounensis. Next base: position 194,079 of record JAEIFS010000470.1, read on the forward strand.
GAACAGCAAAAAACTTAAAAACTATAAAAAACTAAATTCTAACCTCTTTGTTGCCTATCAAAATGTTCGAGGCCTAAATACTAAACTTTCTAAACTTTTTACTAATAGTATATCTTTTGTCTATCATATTTTAATATTTACTGAGACTTGGTTAAAACCGGATATCGAAAATAGTGAAATCTTTTCTAATAAGTATACTTCTTTCAGATGTGACCGTTTGTCGCGATCTGGAGGAGGGGTTCTTATTGCCGTTGATTCAAATCTGTCTTCTGATATTGTTTCAATAGACTGTCTGCCCAATTTAGAATTCGTGTGCGTTAAAATAACTTTAAATCATATTTCAGTTTATGTTACTTGCTCTTACATTCCTCCGTCCTCAGAAACTTCTTTGTATCTAGAACACCTGTCTTGCATTAAATCTATATAATCAAAACTTTCGGATAGAGATTACCTATTGGTTTTTGGTGATTTCAATTTACCTCAAATAAATTGGTCCTCTCATTCAAATGTTTTGATTCCCTCCATCTTTAACCCATTTATCAATGGTCTCTCTGAACTATCCTTGTTTCAAATTAATACTTTTCATAACCATAAAGGCAAAATCCTTGATTTAATTTTCACTCCTGATACTCACATTAATAACATTTCAAGAACTAATCCCTTAGTCCTTCCTGAAGATCCTTATCATCCTACTTTAGAACTTGTTTTAGAACTGCCGTCCCCCGTGCAAACTGAAATTGTTAAGTGTATTTCGAAGTCACGATGCTTCCGCAAAACTGACTTTGTGAGGCTTAATAATCTAATTCTAGAACACGATTGGTCTTGTTTTTATGCATGCTCGAACTTAGTTACTTGTACTTCATATTTTTATAATACCTTGAATAAATTTTTCGACGAGTGTGTTCCACGTGTATTTCCAGCCAAGACTAAAAGTCTTCCATGGTTTACACGTGGGTTACTCAGGGTGAAAAACTTAAAATCTCGGTATTATAAAAAATTTAAAAAAACGGGAAATCCTTCCGATTTTTCTCGTTATACTGTTGCAAAGGCTAACTTTATTGATCTTAATAATAAATGTTATAATGATTATATACATCGCTGTCGGCTTCAATTTGCACGTGATCCTAGGCAGTTTTATAACTTTGTTAACTTGAAACGTAGATCTAATGAATTCCCATCCCGTATCTCTTATGAAAATAATGAAACAACTAATGATCAGGCCGCTGCTGATCTTTTTGCGAATTTTTTTCAATCAACCTATTCATCTAATACTTATGATTCTAATCTTTCTTATCCTTATCCTATTCATAACTCTAATTCAATTTCTTGCCCTAGTATTCATGAAGATTCTCTTCTTACTAACCTTCACTTGGTTAAACCCCTTAACTCACCTGGCCCTGACGGAGTACCTGGATGCGTTCTTAGATACTGTGCTTTCTCCTTATATAGACCCATTTTTAGGTTATTCAAATTATCCTTAGCTACTTGTAATTTTTCTTCAGTCTGGAAAGAATCATATTCCATCCCTCTTCACAAAAATGGGTCTAAATCAGAAGTGAAGAATTACAGGTGTATTTCTAAATTATCCTCTATACATAAATTATTTGAAAAACTTGTTACGGCCCAGCTAACCCACATGTGTAGGTCCGTTATTTCACCATGTCAACATGGTTTCATGAAATCCAGATCCTCAACAACTAATCTTCTGGAATTCTCATCTCTTGTTATAAAAGGGTTTCAGAAGAAGATGCAAACTGATGTCATTTACACTGATTTTAGTAAGGCTTTTGATTCTGTAAACCACTCACTTCTGATTCATAAGTTGGATCTTATTGGGTTTCCTTACAAATTACTGCTTTGGATTTCAAGTTATTTAAAAAATAGGTCCCAAAGAGTTCTTTACAAACATTCTGTATCTAAGCCAATCTTTGTTACTTCAGGTGTTCCGCAGGGAAGTCATTTGGGTCCTTTACTCTTTAACCTCTTTATTAACGATCTTCCCTCTATTTTAAAATTCTCTAACATTTATATGTATGCTGACGATGTGAAACTTTGCTTTACATACAAGGAGCCGACTTGGAGTTCGCTACAGGTTGATATTGACTCCTTTTGTGATTGGTGCAGCTTTAATCTTTTAAGTTTAAATTGTTCTAAATGTAAAGTAATGACATTTTACAGAAGTAATTTCCACGTCGTCAACTATACACTTTATCTATCCCCTCTTCTAAGAATATCAAATGTCAATGACCTTGGTATTCTGTTTGGCCATAAACTGAAATTTGATTCCCATATTACGCAAATTGTAAATAAGGCCTCTCGAACCCTTGGTTTCATTAAAAGGTGGGCCAAGGAATTCAATGACCCTTATACAACAAAGTTGCTTTATACCTCCCTTGTTCGCCCGATTCTTGAATATGGTTCTTGCATTTGGTCACCGCAATATCATGTTCACCAAGACAGAATTGAGTCTGTGCAAAAACAATTTTTACTTTTTGCTCTTCGTGGTTTTAACTGGGTCTCTGGAGTTGATTTACCCTCTTATTCTAGTAGACTAAATTTAACTTCTCTTACTAACCGCCGCTTAATGTTAGGTGTCATGTTCCTTGTTAAGTTGATTAAGTATGATATCGATTCCCCGATCTTGCTTAATCAAATTAACTTCTCTATCCCATCTAGATTAACCAGAAATTTTGCACCTCTTTTGCTTGATTTCTGTAATAACAATTATAGTCTGCATGAGCCTTTCCGAATTCTCTGCTCTGATTACAACAAACTTTTTGGAGTAATTAACTCGGAGTGTTCCCTAATAGCTATTAAGACTGCTATCATTAACTCATTAACATTTAACCCTAACAACTAACCTAACTAACCACTACCGATCTGATTGGGTTTTTCTCTGGGTTTCCCCAATCCTCTGCAACAAATGTTGGTTCGGTTAATTTGTTAGTCCCAGTTTCAAAATTCAAAATTTAAAATTTAATTTCTTTTTAAACTTTTACTGTTTAACGTAAATTTTAACTTTAATTTTACATATAAATATTGTTTTTTTAACTTTTAATTCATATTTAATTTTAATATAAACAAATAGAATATTAATTTTTATATCTAATTTTTTATATTTGTCTTACCTACAGTCGACTGCTCTTAGTTGACTTTAAATAAATAAATAAATAAATAAATAAATAAACAAACATAAGTCAAACACTTACCTGAACTCTACAATGCGAAACACACACTTGAATATATCCAGGGAAAACAAAAAAAATGTAATGTTAGATTACTACTCAGTTCACACAGCATAACAGCCCCAGACATCTGTCAAAATAAAAAGAAACAAAAAATAAATAACACTTTTATTAATTCATATGCTCACTAAAACAGCCAAATCACGCAAAATCAACAAAACATGTAAACACACACACACAATCTCTTTCCTTTTATACCATTTTTGCCAAAAAACCCTGCATAAAAATATAAAAATAAAATATACTCGTAATTTCTTTTTGCACATACGGCGTCAGAATCACCTCAGCTCACTCTTCCAATAAATTAAATCAGTAAAATAACGAATTCAACATCACAAACTACCGACTACTACCTGCTTTCACACTTTCACCACTCCATAAACTACTTAACAACCATAACAATCTACAAAAATAATATTTATATCACGAAAATCACAAACTAACACACACCAATTATAATTGTAAACAAGTGATGGTTTCTAACCGATGATCTATCGATATCAGTTAGCAACTTACGCGGAACACTGGAATGGAACACCCTAGCCAACTAAAATTAAATCTACTACGTTTACATAAATAAGTTATCTAAAATTGAAAATAAAAAATATTAGAAAACATGCATAAAAATACATATATATATATATATTAAGCAAAATTAGATAAATAATCTAACTAATATCGGAATTAAAATGAACAAAATATGTCTAGTAAAAATTAGACAAATAAGCTAACTAAAATCAATACACTAAAATACCCAAAATAAACATATACATCTTCCTAGCAAAATAAGATTTAACGCACTTAACAAAATTACACCACTACATAATAAACAATCATATGCTTGTGAACACGAGATACTCCACATACAAATCCTTAAATCTACAAGAATTCATGCCAAACTAATAACACCTGTTACTACAATAACAATTCGCTCATTCTTCTACACACACCACAATCAAGCACGAGCCTATATGTTACAAACAGTAAAATAAATTAAGGCAGCATAATAACAAATGTCGCTCTTAACTACCATACATACCAACAATGCCTAATCACATTCACAAACACAGTAACCAAATTAATACAATACAACAAGATTTTCTCAACAACTGAACCTAAGCAATAAACAAACATATATACACAGCCACAAAATATAATTAAACATCAAATCAAAACATAAAGAAAAACTACAAGACACATGTAGAAACCAATTATTAATAAAACTTACAATTCACAACAGGGATCTATATTTCATCTGAAGCTTGCACCTGTAAAATAAAAAACAAATTACAATGAATCATTCCTTCCAAGCAGACAAAAGCTAAACACCCACTTGAACTCCTCGATGCAAATCAGATACTACAATATATCCAGATAAAACAATTGCTAGGTTCCTTCTCAGTTCATCCAGTCAAGAACTCCAGACATCTGCTAAAATGGAAAAATGAATCAAAAAATAAATAACACTTATATTAGTTCAAATGTTAACTAGAATAGCCAATAATACACTCATCACGCAAAACCAACAACACTTGCAAAACTCGCTCACCCGATCTCTTTTCTTTTAACCACACTTGCCAATAACACTACATTAAAATAAAATAAATTCAACCAACAACCCACTCCAGCTAAAACTAAATCTACTAAGTTTACATAACCTACTTAAAATCGAAAATAAAAAAAATAGTAGAACTCATGCAAAAAAATACATATATATGTTTAGGAAAATTAGATAATTAAGCTAACTAAAATCTGAACTAAAATATTAAAACACTTATCGCAGTAGCTATCTTGGTGGTCAGACGTGTTTAGCCTTTGCTCACTGTGTTTTTATAATTCTTGCGTTTTTATTTGCCTAATTATTGTATAATTATTAGTGCGGTATTTATTAGTGCTAACCTTGTAAGTACAACCGGAGAAGTAACACACTAATACTTTTATTAGTCAATTCTTAAACTAATTTTCCTAATTTTTCACTTGCGCGTATTTGGCGTCAAGTTTTTGTTTCTGTTTTGATAACATTCCCACGCTCTCCCGGTCAGTAAATCAAATTTCTCTCTGAGTAAGTTGTGTAGTGCTGTTGTTGTAAACGTCACAGCTGTTGTTGTTTTATTTACTTCGTTGTGCTCGATAGTTTTGCAGTTTTATTGTCGTACTTGCTTGCTTGCCTGTTTTCGGCGCTGTAACTGTTTCTTGCTCTCTCAAGAAATTTATTTCATTACTCTGTTTTCTTTTTGCTCTTCGTTGTCTCCTACATTTTAAAGGCATATTAATTTTCACAATCATGGTGTCGTGCTCAGCAGCAATTTGCCTATGCTCTTCTGATCCTAAAGCGGATTACATTGGTTGCTGGCTCTGTGATAATTTTTGTCACTTAAAATGCTGTGGCCTAACTGTGCGGGTTAGGGACGCCGTTGACGCCAATACTGGTCTCAGATGGTCGTGTGAAACGTGTCGTGTGGCTGAATCCGATTTACGGAAAATCCATAATAAAACCAAACTTGGGTTTTATAAGATACGCACAGCTTTCTCTAATCTCCAATCTGAATTTTTGGAGATGGAGGCCAAATTTAACGCCTTTACGGTTCCCAGCAAACCACCGGCTCCTTTAAGTGTTCCTTTAGATTCGGTCTCTACGAATTTAAAGCTCACCAACCTACCTTCTTCTCAGTCTTCGTCGCCCGATCTTCTAAGCCTACTCTCCCCTATACCGTCTTGCTCTTCTAACTGCACAAAAAAAAAAACAGACTAGCAGCAAAGTTACGAGCAATGACAACAACATAAAGGGAAATGTTCCCGCAATAATGCCTGCATAGAATACCATAGAAGATGTACAATCGTACATCCTAGCAAGGCTGCCTTTAAATAAGTTTACAGTTGAAAAATTCAATTACAAATTTAAGCGCGACATTTCTTCTTTCAAAATTAGTCTCCCAGCAGAACAGTTTAAAGACGTTTGCGCTACTTCCTTTTGGCCGCCTGACCTTATTGTTAAGGAGTTTACTCCTAAACAAAAAAGCCGAACTGCCGTTAATCTTCCCACGCTGGCCGTAACTTCGCCAAAAAACTCAAAAAATGCAAGGCTTCAAAAAACTGAACTTTTCATTTCTTCATGCCTCTGAAAATGTTAGGGGTCGGTCCTACAAAAAAACTTTCTTCTTTAATTCTATCCTATCAAAATGTTAGAGGTCTCTGTAGTAAAATCTCTAGTCTTTATCTTAATAGTCTTGCCTTTTCTTCCCAAATTATTGCTTTTACCGAAACCTGGTTAAAACCAGAGACTCTAAGCTCTGAAGTCTTTCCAGATACGTATACAACATACAGGCTTGATCGACCTGACCGACGGGGTGGTGGAGTACTGATTGCAGTAGACTCCAAGATTGAGTCGGACCTTTTACAACCGGAGTTTCAATTTAACATTGAACTACGAGGGTCGTTTGATAAGTCCGTGACTTTTTGTATTTGCCGCGCACCTGCTCTAAATACAACACTGCTCCTGTCAGCAGTTATCGATTAACAGCTGACTGTAAAATTTTGAGAAAGCTGCGTTTCTTAGTTTGCGTTTTATAGGCATTGAAAGCAGACGATCTCGTGAATTTTAACGAAAATGGAAAAAAGTGAATTTCGTGTGCTAATTAAGCATTATTTTTTGCGTAAAAAATCCATCACCGAAACCAAGGAAAGACTTGATAAATATTATGGGGACTCTGCACCATCAATTTCAATGGTTAAGAAATGGTTTACTGAGTTCCGTTGTGGTCGTACCAGTACAAGTGATGCCGAACGTTCAGGTCGCCCAAAAGAGGTCGTCATGCCAGAAATCGTCGACAAAATCCATGGAATGATATTGGATGATCGGAGAATGAAAGTGCGTGAGGTAGCTGAGGCTGTAGGCATCTCAACTGAACGGGTACATCACATTTTACATGAATATTTGGACATGAAAAAGCTTTCCGCGCAATGGGTGCCGCGATTGCTCACACACGACCATAAGCGCAACCGTGTGACCATTTCAAAGGAGTGTTTGGCGATGTTCAACCGCAATCCAAACGAATTTTTGCGCCGTTTCGTTACCGTAGACGAAACATGGATCCACCACACCACACCAGAGACCAAAGAACAATCAAGACAGTGGGTTTCTCCGGGTGAACGTGCACCAAAGAAGGCCAAGGTGGGTCTGTCGGCCAACAAGGTCATGGCCACAGTTTTTTGGGATGCACAAGGTATCATTCACATCGATTACCTTGAAAAGGGTAAAACGATCACCGGCGAATATTATTCAGAGCTTTTGGACAGATTCGATATTGATTTGAAGCAGAAACGACCGCATTTGGCGAAAAAAAAGTGCTGTTCCATCAGGACAATGCACGGGTGCACACGTGTGTAGTCAGCATGGCAAAATTTCATAAATTGGGCTACGAACTGCTACCCCATCCAGCATATTCTCCAGATTTAGCCCCCTGTGACTATTTTTTGTTTCCAAACATGAAGAAATGGCTCGGCGGTAAGAGATTCGGGTCAAATGAAGAGGTCATCACAGAAACAAACGACTATTTTGAGGGCCTTGAGAAAACCTATTATTTGGAAGGAATAAAAAAATTGGAAAAACGCTGGACTAAATGTATAGAGCTAAAAGGAGATTATGTTGAGAAATAAAACGCTTCTTTGACGAAAAAAATATATTTTATTCAAAAAGTCACGGACTTATCAAACGACCCTCGTAATTTGTGTAAAACTACACTTTCCCGGTTTTTTCATGTATATAACCTGCTCCTATATTCCGCCGTCATCAGAATTATCAGTCTACTTGCAACACTTGTCTGCAATTAAGACTATTTTTAACCTGCTATCAGACAGAGATCACTTCATAGTCCTGGGCGACTTTAATATCCCAGAATGTAATTGGACATCTAGTGGTGAAGGAAACTTCCTTTTGCCTTCCCGACAACATGACCTATTTGACGGTTTGTTTGACATGTCTTTGTCGCAGGTCAATCATGTCAAAAACTCTCTCAACAGATTGCTTGATTTATGTTTCACCTCTGATCCTTCCAAGGTGATTGTAGACAGGGTACAACCCCTTTCCCTACCGGAAGATCCTTATCATCCTACTTTCGAAGTGAATTTCGACTTGGGTATTAGTATTGTGGATAAAAATTAAAGGTCGCGTAATCGCGTGCGCTGCTTTAAGAAAGCAGACTTTGAAAATCTAAATTCTTTAATTTCTCATTGTGATTAGTCTGATTTTTATGCATCAACTGATATGTCAGTTGCAACTAATATCTTTTATAATACCCTAAACTCTGTTTTTGATATCTGTGTTCCGTTATTTTATCCGTTATGCTCAAGCAAACCCCCTTGGTTTACAAAAGAGCTGTCTCGCTTAAAAAACTTAAAGAGTAGCTTATTCAAGAAATATAAACAAAGAAACACACCGCTTGTCTTTTCCCGCTACCTAACTGCTCGGACAAATTTTACCGTGCTTAACGCGAAATGTTATAAAAACTATTTGACCAGATGTAAGTTTCTGTTTTTTTTAGAATCCTAAAAAGTTTTATAGTTTTGTTAACATGAAGCGTAGGTCAGCGGTCTTTCCTTCTAAACTTTCGTTTGATAACGCTGAGGCGGACACAGATCAGGCCATGGCCGATATGTTTGCTAAGTTTTTTCAAACAACTTATTCTTCTTCTACGCCAAGCATTCATTCTTATCCATATAGTGTACCGAGTTCAAATGGCATATTCACACCGTTACTGAATGAAAGTTCACTTTTTAAGGATCTTAGCTTAGTTAAACCAGTCTTTTCTCCAGGTCCCGATGGTATCCCCGCCTGTGTACTTAGATATTGTGCCAATTCCTTATGTAAGCCATTGCTCAAATTATTTTCGCTGTCCTTAGACACCGCCTCCTTTCCTTCCATATGGAAGGAATTATTTATTATTCCTTTACTCAAAAAGGGCAGCAAATCTGATGCAAGTAATTATAGAGGTATCTCTAAATTATCGGCTATACCTAAATTCTTCGAGTATGTTATAACTCCTCACTTGCAACATTTAAGCAGATCCGTTATATCCCCTTTTCAACACGGATTCGTAAAACGTCGTTCTACCACGACAAATTTGCTTGAGCTGACATCCTTTGTGGTAAAAGGATTTCAGAAAAATCTTCAAACCGATGTCATTTATACTGATTTCAGTAAGGCATTCGACTCAGTCAACCATTCTCCTCTTGCACATAAACTGAATCTTCTCGGTTTCTCACCAAAACTTCTTAGTTGGATTGTGAGCTATTTAGGTGACAGAACCCAACGAGTCCTCTTTAAGAATAATCTTTCTTACCCTGTTCATGCCACATCTGGTGTTCCCCAGGGAAGCCATTTAGGTCCCCTGCTTTTTACACTTTTCATCAATGACCTTCCAACGGTCATACTTAACTCCCGTACTCTGTTTTCAATTTAGAGACAACTCCTGTCATTTGCGCCTTCAATCTGACTTAAGTTGTTTCTATTCTTGGTGTCGTGCAAATCTCCTTAATATCCAAATGCAAGCTGATGACATTCTCACGAGCCTGTCTAAAGTACGTATCTTACTCTCTTTGTGGTTGTACCTTGGAAAGAATTTCCCTGGTTGATGATCTAGATGTCCGTTTGGACCGCAAACTCAAGTTTTGCGAACATATATCATCAATGGTTAATAAAGCTATGGGTGTGCTCGGCTTTATTAAGAGATGGTCTAAGGAGTTTGACGATCCTTACCTAACTAAGACTCTTTTCACCTCGCTTGTTCGTCCAATTCTAGAGTACGGATCATGTGTCTGGAGTCCTCAGTACACAGTTCACAAGGATCGCATTGAGTCCGTACAGAAAAACTTTTGAATTTTTGCCTTGCGAGGCCTTAACTGGGATGTAAATTCAAGACTTCCTTCCTATCCTAGTAGACTTTTGTTACTAAATCTGCCTTCCCTAGCCAATCGTAGAACTATGCTTGGTGTTGTATTTATTTATAGCCTTATACAAGGGGACATAGATAGTAACGACTTGCTTAGTCGACTACACTTCTCTGTCCCTGGTAGAATCACCCGTAATTATCTTCCTCTAAAACTTTCATATTGTAGCTCGAATTATGCCCTGCATGAGCCTTTCAGGGTATTATGTTCGGACTATAATAAACTATATTACATTGTTGCTAACAACAACAATAATTCTCTATCTTGCTTAAAAGTACAAATCCTTAACCACCTTTCTAGTAACTAGTTAAATATATACTTATCTGCTTTCTAGTAGTAGTACTTTTTTACTAACTGTATGTTTGAACATTCGAATCGCTATTTTGATTAGGCTTTGCTTACTAACACTAACTCTCCTGATCTGATTGGGTTTTTCTGGGTTTTCCCCAATCCTCTGCAACAAATGTTGGATCGGCTCTTTCATTTTTTTTTTGATCCCAATGTCAACTCAATTTAAATAATTTCTTTTTCCTTCTTCTTTTTTCACAGTTAAGATTTTACTTTTAATTTAAAATTATTAATTATAACTATTAATTTTTTTTTTCTTTACTTTTCGACTGACCTTAGTCCGACTATAAACTAATTAAATAAAAAAAATAAATAAATAAATAAATTAAAATGCAAAAAAAAATATCTAGTAAAATTAGAAAATAAGCTAAATCATAGGCTTAAAAATGTCATTTCAGTTTGTTTCTTTTCATCAACATTTAATAAAATAAAATTGTTTTTTATACGTAAATTTGTTTGTGCCAATTATCCCCCCATAGCTGTATCTTCCTACCAAAAAAATATTTACCGCACATAACAAAATTACACCGCTACATACTAAACAATCATTTTTAAAAATCCTTTAAACTACAAACATCCATGCCAAATTAATAACACCTATTACTATAATAACAATTAGTTCACTCTTCTACACACACCCCAATCAATCACGAGCCCATACAAACAGTAAAATAATTTAAAGCGTCATAATAACAAATGCCGCCCTCAACTACCAAACATACCAACAATCCTTAATCACATTCACAAACACAGTAACTAAATTAAAATAATACAAACATGTTTTTCTTAACAACTGAACTTAAACAATAACAAACAAACATATATCACAGCCATAAGATAAAATAAACATCAAATCAAAACATAAAAGATAAACTACAAGGTACATATAGAAACTAATTAGTAATAAAACTTACAATTTATTTCAATTGTTAACTAGAATAGCCAATAAATACACACATCACGCAAAACCAACAACACTTGCAAAACACTCACACACGATCTCTTTACTTCTAACCACACTCGCCAATAACACTGCATTAAAACAAAACAAATCCTTCCTCCCCCCCTAGATGCCCACCAAACCACTTAATAAATACTAGTAACGTTTTAATCAGCCACCCACCCCAAAACAACTACAACCTAGGCAATATCCAATTCACAAATGCAGTCCCATGGAGAGTAAGGAGCTGTGTCTGCGTACAAAAGTACGTGTTATTATGACACGTTACAATTGCGTATATGATGCGAAGAAGCGACTTGAAAGAAGAGAACGTCGTGTAACCAATGCCTTGCTGGCGAAAGCTGTGGGGAGAATAGTTTAGCCCTATACAGAGCAAGAAATCGCGAAAAAAAAAAATCACGTTTACCAATGTGAGCTGAAGAAGAAAAACAATTTCCGACTGGAACTTGGTATCATCCAGCTCAGTGTTGAGCAAGAGCAGCACCCCCACTTCAGATCATTTGCCGCAGGCACATGCCTCCGGAACTGAATTGGCAAATAAGCAAATTATTGTTCTCTATGAAAAATGATATTTGATGATATTTTATATTTCTTTCGTACTTTCTAGCAAAATAAGATTTAACGCACATAACAAAATTACATCATACAAATGTTAACTAAAATAGCCAATAACTCACTCATCACGCAAAACCAACACCTCTTGTAAAACACGCACACACAATCTCTACTAGTAACTTTCAAACAGCCACCCACCCCAAAACAACTACAACCTAGGCAATATCCAATTCACAAAATTAATTAACCATAATACATTTTCTGCTAACTTAAATACTTACAAACTTCACCAAACAAGCCCAATCACCAAAAGAAAAAAAAAACTGTACACATACCAACCCCGCGTACATACGTCGGCAGAACCATCTCAGCACAATCCTCCTAAAAAACAGTAAAATAACAAATTCAACAACACAAACTACCTACTACTACCCTCACTCACACTCCCACCACTTCATATACTATTTAACAACCAAATAACTTATAAAATTAATATTTATACCACGAAAATCACAAATTAGAAATGTAAACAAGGTACTCCAACCGATTATCTATCGATATCAGTTAGCAACTTTCGCGGAACATTGGAATTGAACACCCCAGCCAACTATATTTTAATCCACCATTTTTTAATCCAAACATTAGAATACACTGCATAAAAAAAAAAAATAAAAAAAAAATATATACACATATTATCCAAAATTAGATAAAAAAGCTAACTAAAATCAGAACTAAAATATTTAAAGCAAAAAAATAAATACTCATATCTAGTAATTACTAAATATCTAAAAAAATACATATATGTTTAATTGAGCAAAATAAGATACAACACACATAACAAAATCACACCACTACATATTAAGCAGTCACATTCCTGTGAACACGATTCTGCTCCACATAAAATTCTAAAACTTACAAACATCCACGCCAAACTAATAACACTTCTCACTACAATACCAATCCATTCATTCTTATGCACACACCACAATCAAGCACGAATTTAACTCCCTAGCCAACTAAAATCAAACCTACCTATTCTACATAATTAAGCTAACTAAAATCGAAAATAAACCAGTAAGAAAAGCAACAGTCGCGCGGCACGCGACAGTGGGATACCCTTCGACCCATGATCTAGTGTAGTTAATTTGTTAAAGTCATACACAAAGACACATGCTTGAAAATTATTCCCGACAGATGGCGCTCGCGCTGCGCGCTCGCCCGCCTCCCTTGTTAACTGACACAAGCACTTGGTTTTATGCTCATACTTTCTTAAATAACTTCTGTGTTTAGTGTCCGATCAGATTGTAATTTGGAGACTACGTAGATATTTTAGCTTAGCATATATTAAAGTCAGAATGTTGTATCTTTTATATCGCGCTTATAAATTGAGTTCAAAAATTAAATTATTGATTTGTGGGGGCGGTGGGCGTGGCACCCAACATTTGAAATAAACTTGATCTGCGCCGAGTATATAGGAACCTTCATTCCAAATTTGGTGTCTCTAGCACTTATAATAGCTGAGATCCGTGTGTTCATCTGGTCAGACGGACATCCGGACATCCGGACAGACAGACGGACATGGCTCAATCGACTCGGCTAGTGATCCTGAGCAAGAATATATATACTTTATGGGGTCTGCCACGCCTCCTTCTGCCTGTTACATACATTTGCACAAAGTTAGTATACCCTTTTTTGACCATTTTCAATGGTCGAAGGGTATAAAAAATAGAAAAAAAACACAGTCGCGCTGCACGCGACAGTGGGATACCCTTCGACCTATGTTCCGGTGTAGTTTAATTTGTTAAATTCATACACATATACAAATGCGTTATGTTTTTAAATTATTGCCGACAGATGGCGCTCGCGCTTTGCGCTCGCCCGCCTCCCTTTCTAGCTGATACAAGCACTTGGTTTCATGCACATACTTTCTTAAATAAAAACTTCTGTGTTTATTGTCCGATCGGATTGATCGGATTTCGAGAATACGTAGATATTTTAATGAGCCTAGTATATGTTTAAGTCAGAAAGTTGTATCTTTTATATAGCGCTTACAAATTGAGTGCAAAAATTAAATTATTTATTTGCGGGGGCCGTGGGCGTGGCACCTAACATTTGAAATAAACTTGATCAGCTTATAGTACACAGGAGTCTTCCTGCCAAATTTGGTAACTCTAGCTTTTATAATAGCTGAGATCTGTGCGTTCACACAGACAGACAGACAGACAGACAGACGGACATGGCTCAATCGACTCGGCTTGTGATCCTGAGCAAGAATATATATACTTTATGGGGTCTGCCACGCCCCCTTCTGCCTGTTACATACATTTGCACAAAGTTAGTATACCCTTTTTTGACCATTTTCAATGGTCGAAGGGTATAAACACTAAAAATACTAAAATACGCAAAAAAACATATATATGTTTATTTAGCAAAATAAAACTCAATACATACAACACAAATACACCACTACACTTTAAGCAACCATAGGCCTGCAAACACGCTAAACATGCTATACTGATAACACCAAACAACAATAACAATTAATTTATTCTTTTACACACATCACATTCAAGTATGATCCTATACTAACAGTAAAACAAATTAAATAACAAATACCGCTTATAACTAATAAACATATAAACAATCCCCGGTCACACCCACAAACACAGTAACCAAACCATACAATACAAACAAAACTCTTATAACATCCGAACTCAAACAATAACAAATAAACATAATTACACAGTCAGCTATATAAATAAACCTAAGCAATACATTAAGAACAACACATTACTCAAATTCAAACAAGCAAAAGCCTTTACCAAAAAAATAGCCAGACCCACATCCAACATCCCCTCGCTCTCCACCTACTTTGCCAATGGAATTCATACACATACAATCTCATTTATAAAAATCACTCAAAAAAAAAAATGAATCATCAAACACTACAATTAAACTAATACACAAAATACCCCTATGAACTTATTGGCCAACAACATCAATAGCATTAAACACACTCACACATATTAGCCCACTGCTCCAATACCCGGCATCCTCCAATAGCACGGCTACATTTAAAGCAGGCTGTCCTCGACCAGCCGAACGCCTCCTTCAATAAAAAATTAATTCAAGCTAAAAAACATTACAGCCACACTCGATTATTATTTTGAAATAATACTGAGAATCCCATTAAATCTGTCCTATTAATAATCTGCTTGCCTTATATCTATACCTTTTCCCTGTCATTTTATCAGTTACATATGCTAATCAATGAGCTATCAAAACAAAACTAAAAAACAAAAATACAAATTGATCAAGTTTAATCACTCATAAAAACAAACAGTCACTAACATTAAACAAAATAACATTTATACAAATAATACTAACACAAATACAAACAAATAACCTTTATGTTTTAAAGTTAGTCGTTATCAAAAATACCTAAAAAACCTTTCCAATGACCTGCTTGTCATCCTTACTTATTTTCCTTCAATATCCATGAGCCATCAAAATAAAATTACAAATTGATAAATTTTACGAAAAGGGTTTTAATATAATATTTAACGAACACTTAGATAAAACAACCAACCACTAACATTAACAAAATAAAACTTACACAAAATAAAACGAACACAAAGATAAAAATTGAATTTGTAACTGAAATTTAATCGTTAGGAAAATACTTAAAATAAAACTTGTCTAATGAGCTGCTAATACTATTTATACCCTTCGACCATTGAAAATGGTCAAAAAAGGGTATACTAACTTTGTGCAAATGTATGTAACAGGCAGAAGGAGGCGTCGGAGACCCCATAAAGTATATATATTCTTGCTCAGGATCACAAGCCGAGTCGATTGAGCCATGTCTGTCTGTCTGTCCGTCTGTCCGTCTGTCTGTGTGAACGCACAGATCTCAGCTATTATAAAAGCTAGAGTTACCAAATTTGACAGGAAGACTCCTGTGTACTATAAGCAGATCAAGTTTATTTCAATTGTTAGGTGCCACGCCCACCGCCCCCGCAAATCAATAATTTAATTTTTGAACTTAATTTGTAAGCGCTGTATAAAAGATACAACTCTCTGACTTAAACATATACTAAGCTCATTAAAATATCTACGTATTCTCGAAATTGCAATCCGATCGGACAATAAACACAGAAGTTATTTATGAAAGTATGTGCATAAAACCAAGTGCTTGTATCAGCTAACACGGGAGGCGGGCGAGCGCAAAGCGCGAGCGCCATCTGTCGGTAATAATTGAAAAGCATGCGCATTTAACAAATTAAACTACACCGGAACATAGGTCGAAGGGTATCCCACTGTCGCGTGCAGCGCGACTGTGGTTTTTAGGCCATGGATTTTAAAAAAATTCATGGACTATTGTGTTTGTCGGAACGGAAATGTGCGTAACAGGCAGAAGGAGGCATCTCCGACCCCATAAACTATATATATTCTGACTCAGTATCAGTAGCCGAGTCGATTGAGCCATGTCTGTCTGTCCGTCTGTCCGTCTGACCGTCTGTCCGTCTGTCTGTCTGTATGAACACCTGGATCTCAGAAACTATAAGAGCTAGAGTCATCAAATTTTGCGACAACATACATATATATTGCAGTGTCTCAAAGTTTTTGTAAAATTTGGACACGCCCGTTCCCGCCTCTGTAAATCAGTAATAACTATTTAACAACTACAATATTAGCTCAATAACCAAAGTTGTATATCTTACATGACAAATACCTTGCCACGGGCGTTATGTGAAAATTTCATTTGAATCGGACTATAAATAAGTGAGATATGATACGAATTAAACTCACTTTGAACATATATACTTAAGCAGACCTAATTTACACAAGCATACCGAGGTTCGAATCTAGCGTCAGACACACAGCATTTTAAACTTTTTATTTACATTGTATGGTAACAGAATTGGTTCACAATACAGCTTTGCCGATAGGGTAATGAGTGAGGCAATGGCCGAATGGTTAGAGTGGCGGACGGCAAATTAAATTGACTGTGAGAGAGTGCGTGTGTTCAACTCCCCCGGTTGGAGGCGGTTGCGAATTATCATTTATTAATTATTTATTATTTTATTTTGTTTATTTATTTTATTCTAATAAACTAAAAGAAAAGTTGCAGTCAAGCGGGCTGTAATATAGCAGCTACAAACAAATTAAATTATTTAATTAAATTTCAATAAAAAATAGTTGTTCCTCATTTTGTTTTATATAAAATAAAATTATAATAGTTACAAATAATATTAATTATTTATAAATAAAGTTTATTATTTTTATTATATTTAGCACGCATCAAAAAGATGCGAGCCAAAAGTAAACAATGCGTTCTTCAACGCCGTCACTCTTTCCGTATTTTGCCTGTTATGACTTTGCAAATTCAATATGATTCTTATTGGATATTGTTATTTTCTTTTGCTCTCAATATTTTGCAACTAGAATGTTAGAACATAACAGCGACGCAGCCTCATCGATATGAGCCCGATCTGGCAGCCCGGCACCATCATAAGCAGACGATAGTTCCACCGTTTCACTACAAGCCCTTTAAAAGTTGTGAATGTGCGAGTGGGACGCCCTTGTCTGCATATCCACATGTATGTATTGGCATCCAATTTCAACACACATTATTGCACGCATGTATGTACATACTTATGTACAATACAATTAGATTTGGAGTTGCTGTTGTGTACCAACGAAAGAAAACTAAGTTCTAATTACATAAATATATTGCGTACCAAAAACTTAAAAATACCGGCTACCGCCGCCGCCCCTTTTCAATGTTTTGACCTTTTAAAATATTGTAATGATAATAAAATAATGAAAAACAAAAAATTTCACATGCCGATCGCGGTAGCAATCGAACCCTGAACACGGTCAACATTATTGGCCGTACAGTCCTAGACATAAACCACTCAGCCACTGAACAACTCTAGGTCGTGCCAAAAAATCAACAAGAAGGATTTTATTTAACTTTTTAAGAACAACTATTTGAAGTAGCCTCCCTTTGGTGTTCCCTAGGTACTGATTATTTTTGATAATCGGTGGAAAATTCGAGCGGCGATTCTATCCTGTTATTTACAAACTTTGTTTACGGTATACTGAGATAATCCATGGCCTTATACAGTCAGCACCTGACTGTAGCGTTTGTATTTTTTCTATTTTTTTTATCTTACACACGTCTTCCGCTTCTACATAAATAACACATAGATAAAAAAACAACTAACTGTAAACAAAATAAAAAATGTGCAAATAAAACTAACATCATAAAGTCAAATAAATAGCCAAAATAAATAAAGTGAATAATTTTTCTTATCTAACTGCCAAGCTAATCGTTAACAAAATACCTATTAAACTTAATTGGCCTAATACACGCTCGTAATTACTAAATTAACTAACACAACGGCCATTAGCGGCAACACCACGTCCTGCACCTGAAGAGCGCCGACTCTATTAGAACCAAACAGATCTCCAAAACATACAATGAACACCTAGAATAATTAAATATATATCAACTAGTTAATAAGTTAATCATAAAAAATGGAGGGCATCGAATAAACCAAATCAGCAAACTCAACCACCATTCACAACAATCTGCTAAAACTAATGGGAAACCCAAAACTCGGCAAAAGCGGACCTACGTCATCAACACTTCATCACTACACCAGAATACTCCCACACAACAAAGGAAACGCCCACCAAAAGCCAAACTTCCATAGCGAGGATCTTAAGCGACAACTTTAATACACCACTTAAAAACATTCCCACATTAACAAACTAATACCTAATAGCTGCCTGGCAGGTTTCACAACATTCACACCACATTTAATCTATCGCGATGCGATATTATATTTATTTCATTTGACAAACTTTATATCTTTAACAAAAACGTGTGTTTTTTATTCTCCTCAATGGCTGTATTATCCGTTACAAAATTAGAGATCGTACTTGTACTGTTCCTATCGATAAAACAATCGTATTGGTTAGAGTTGCCGCTACAGGACTCCCCCGCTAGATGGGAACCTATAAAAATCTTGCTGGACATTTTACTGAGCGTCCAGTTCTCGTTTTTTGTTCTTTCTGCTGCTGTTGGTCTTCTTTCTCGAATTCCTCTCGATTCCAGGCATCTTCGTCAGTTATTGTAGGCGGCGCCGTCATATTTGAAGCGTCCAGAAAGGCGGCCTTGAGTCGGTCGATAGAAACCTTGACGTTACGGTTGCCCATTTGAATTAAAAAGAATTTGCTTTGCCTTTCTAACACGGCGTACGGGCCGTCATAAGGCGGTTCTAGCGGAGCCCGCACGCGATCCACGCGCACGAAAACGTGTGAGGCTTTGCTGAGTTCTGCCTGCACAAACGATTCCTTGTTTCCGTGAACCGATGCATGAGACGGCCTTAATGATTGCATTTTTTTTCGCAACAGTTTGATAAATTCGGATTCATTCGGATGGCTGCTCCCCTTCGTAACAAGTTCGCCGGGAAGTCGAAGTTGCGATCCAAACAACATTTCGGCCGGGGAAGCTCCTAAGTCTTCCTTCCACGTAGCACGAAGTCCAAGCAGTACTAAAGGTAAAACACCGCACCAATCGCTAGTCTCATGGCATTTTATAGCTGCTTTGAGTGTGCGATGCCAACGCTCTACCAAACCATTTGCTTGGGGGTGGTAAGCTGTGGTGCGGAAGTGTTTGACGCCCAGTAAGCGCATCAGGCCTGTAAAGATTGCAGATTCAAACTGCCTACCCTGATCGCTAGTGATGTGCAGCGGGACGCCAAAGTTAGCTATCCAACCCTCCAGTAGTGTTGTTGCAATCGTTTCCGCCGAGATGTCAGGAATTGGAAATGCTGTGGGCCATCTGGAAAACCTGTCGACACAGGTGAGACAATAGCGATTTCCTCGGGAGACCGGCAATGGGCCGATGATGTCTATGTTAATGTGATCAAATCGTTGGTCTATTGGTCCATAGCTGCCGAGTTCAGATTTGTTATGGCGTTGAATTTTGCACCTTTGACATTGTATACAGCTACGAACGAAGTTGCCAACATCCTTTGTCATCGAAGTCCACACAAACCTCTCTGAAACGAGTCTCTGTGTCGCCTTCCGGCCGGGGTGAGAAAGGGAGTGAATGCATTGCATTACCTGCTTGCGTAACGCAGCCGGAACAAATGGTCGAATTCTACCATCTGGACTGATGTCGCAGTAGAGTGAAAAATTTGCGTTCAGTGGCGTGATACTCTTGAGCTGTAATGATGTTATGTTTCCCTCTAGCAGTTTTTGAAGTTCCAAGTCAGTCTTCTGCTCCTCGGCAATAGCTTCTAGGTCTACCTCGACGACTGCATTGATTCGTGATAGCAGATCGGCAATCTCGTTGTCTTTGCCACAAACATGGCGAATATCTGTGGTGAATTGACTGATGAAGTCAAGGTGTCGCCCTCGTCTGGGGGGTGTTTTCTCCAATTTCTGAGAGAACGCGTAAATCAACGGCTTGTGATCCGTATAAACTACAAATTGCCTTCCTTCGAGGATGTGTTGGAAGTGTTGAATCGACAAATAAATGGCGAGTAATTCTCGATCATAAGTGCCATATCTCGATTGGGCCGGATTGAGTTTTTTTGAAAAGAATCCCAAGGGTTGAAGCCTTCCTTCAACTAGCTGATGTACTACCGCGCCGACGGCTTTATCTGAGGCGTCCGTGCTGAGTGAGAAGACTGCCTTTGGAGACGGAAACGCAAGCAGAGTAGCGTTTGCAAGTTGAGCTTTACATTGTTGGAATGCCTCCAATGAATCCGTTGTCCAATCGACTGGAGTTTTGTCGTTTTTCTTGTTGCCTTTAATAAGCGCCTGCAGCCTGACTTGAACGTGAGCGGCCTTTTTGATAAATGGGCGATAGTAGTTAATCATTCCCAGAAACTTCTTTAATTCGCTAGTTGTGCCAGGTTGTGGAAATTCACGAATTGCCGAAACTCTGGATTCGGATGGCAGGATTCCCCTTGCATCAATCTTGTGGCCCAAAAACTGCACTTCTGATTTGCTGAATTGGCACTTGCCGACGTTGATGGTTAAATTGTTTTTTGCAGGCGTTCAAAAACTGTTCGCAAATGTCGTCCATGCTCCTCCGTATTGGCTGATGCGATCAGGATATCGTCAATATATACAAATGCGAAGTCCAAATCGCGCAGAATACTATGCATAAACCTTTGGAATGTTTGTGAAGCGTTTCGAAGCCCAAAAGTCATGTAGCAGAATTCGAATAAACCAAAAGGAGTCGTTATTGCCGTCTTGGGAATGTCCTTAGGCTCGATCGCTATATGATGATAAGCTTTCTGCAAGTCGATGACTGAGAAAACGCGCTTGTTGTGCAGTATGTTGGTGACGTCATGTACAAACGGGATCGGATAGCGATCGGGTACAGTTTTCGCGTTTAATGCTCTGAAGTCCCCACAAGGTCTCCATTCGCCGTTGGTTTTCCGCACCATGTGAAGCGGGCTCGCCCAGTTGCTGCAGGATGGCCGACAAATTCCTTGTTTGACCATGTATGCAAATTCTTTTTTGGCTGCGGCGAGCTTCTCGCCTGATAGTCTGCGTGGCCGTGAAAAAACCGCAGTGCCGCTGGTCTCGATGAGATGAGTTACATTTGAGGGAGACGGCTGCGTGTTGTGATTTTGAATAACAAGTTGCTTGAATTCGTTAAGCAGGCTGGCGATATCGTTGCTTAAGACGGGAAATACGGATGTATCTTTCTTCATAATTGAAGTTTTCTTCTGCAACTTCTGTGGTGCTCGTGGGTCAATCAAAGCACGTCGCTTTGAGTCGACTAGTAGGTCATAATGACCAAGAAAGTCGGACCCGATGATTGGCGAGGCTACGTCAGCCAGTACAAAAGTCCACAGAAAGTCTCGGCGGAGACCGAGTGATAGCTTTAGGCGTTTCTCACCAAATGTTTTGATAGGTGTGCCATTTGCTGCAACTAAGCTGAAGGTCCTTCCGATGTTTAGTTTGTCCCTTGGGTGCGCTGGTAAAACTGAGATGTCAGCGCCTGTGTCGATTAAAAAATTATGTTGTGTGCCCTTGTCGTATACTGTGATTCTTGCCACTCGACACGAATCTCCTGCTCCGGCGGGCGATGGCGCAGGAGAGGCTTCTAGTTTTTGCATTGGGGACAAAAGAGCAGGGCGGCTTGCAGTTAGTTGCTTTCTTGCCAAATTTTGTGTGATACCAACACAGAGATGGCGACTTAGATCGTTCTTTTGAACGTGACCGAGAATGGAAGCGCTTCTCCAATTTGGCCAGGCGATCTACTATTTCTTCCACAGAATCAGTTGGTGTAGTTGTGGCCATGTAGAGCTGCTCGCGTCCCGTGACCTCAAGCACTCTGTCAGCCAGTTTTGCCACACCTTGCAAGTCTTCATTCGATGTCTGCAAAATGGCGCGTACGTTTTGCGGCAAGCGCTGCATCCATAGGGACTTCAGGAGATCGTCATTCATCCGACCGTTGGCTAAGTTGCGGAGCTCATTAAGTAGCTGTGATGGGCGGCGATCGCCCAAGTCCAAGCCCGTGAGCAGTTTCTGCATTTTTGTGTGCTCATTTTCTCCAAATTGCTCCATGATCCGGCGTTTTAAGTTCATATATAAGTCCGACGGGGGTGGGGATAAAATTGCGTCAGTGACTTGTGCAATTATATGCGACTCCATCGACGCCACCAAGGTGTTGAATTTTGTTAAGTCCGAGGTAATTCCCGACACGCAAAATTGCGCCTCAATTTGGGCGAACCAAATCTCGGGACGCTCGGGCCAGAATGGGGGAACTTTTACTGACACCTTGTTGACCTCTGTTTGCACCACTGCATGTGGTACAGTCGAGGACGCACCGTCAGCCGAATTGTTGTCAGATGCGTTTTGCGAAGTACTTGCCATGATGAAATAATTTGCGTCGTTGTGAAATTCGCGAGAGCCTCGTGCAAATGTATTTGTGACTCTTCGACTCTTAGGTCGAATTGATTTGATTTTGTGATTTGCGAAGCCTAATCTAACGTCGGGGTCACCAGTTATCGCGATGCGATATTATATTTATTTCATTTGACAAACTTTATATCTTTAACAAAAACGTGTGTTTTTTATTCTCCTCAATGGCTGTATTATCCGTTACAAAATTAGAGATCGTACTTGTACTGTTCCTATCGATAAAACAATCGTATTGGTTAGAGTTGCCGCTACAAATCCATTAAATTATGGTAAATAACAAAATTATCTACCAATAAACAAATTTAATCCTATCTGTTACATTATAAACGTCATATGAACAAATAGACATTGCCGTTCAAAAAAATCAACCGCAAACTACAACAACAAAAAACCTATTTAAACACAAAATACTAGCAACACTCACTCACTACATCCTTAACAATCCAAAGTATTAAATACAGATAAAGTAAGCAAACCAAGAAAGCCAATAATATCTACTAATACACATGTAAATAAGCTACAAACTACCACGAAATTAAACAAGCAACACACAAATAAATACGTCTACAAAGGCCCACATCAACAATTAACATTCCACACACACACACATGAACACTGAAAACACCCAACACACATTCACCTTATTTCCAACAATCAATAATAATAAATACAAATAAATAAAATAAACTTGAATCCTATTAATATTAATCAATAATCTATAAACTACCTCAAAACTAAAACAAGCTACACACTAATAAATACGCCTACAAACGCCCACAACAACAATAAAATTCCATGCATGAACTCTGTAAACATCCAACACACACTCAATCCACTCCTAATAACAATAAATAATATACATTCTTATAATCTACACACTACACAAAACCAAAACTTTTAACACACAAACAAACAAGTCTACAAAGGCCTGCAGCAACAATAACATTCCACACACACACAAACATGAACACTGAAAACATCCAACACACACTCACTTCATTCCAAATAATTAATAATAATAAATACAATACGGCACCACTAGAATTCCCAACGAGTTCTAGCAGTGAGGAGATGAAGCTGCCTTCGATCACCAAGTTAGTTAGCGATGAATGCTGATGATCGAAGTTGGCTACTTCGTGAAACAATTGTACATTCAAGCCCGCTCCTTGTCTTTTGACAAGTGTTCTTGTTGTGTTTGGCAAAAATATCGGCTAGATAAGCTATGATGCAGAAATCGAATCGATATTGACCTTGAGTCAGCTAAAAATGTTTTTAACAAAGACAGGTCACAGGCCACGCCATTAAAAATAACGGTAGACACACCGAACAATACTCTACACCAATAGAGCGTTATGCACCTTTTAACTAAGGTAACCTGCAGTCAAGAATTCTCGCAGAAGAATTTATGCAGTACTAAGTCCAAACACAACACAAAAGAGACAAGCTTGGTTTATTGAATCAGTTTCTACCTCGGCACCACTAAAATTCCCAACGAGTTCTAGCAGTGAGGAGATGAAGCTGCCTTCGATCACCAAGTTAGTTAGCGATGAATGCTGATGATCGAAGTTGGCTACTTCGTGCAACAATTGTACATTCAAGCCCGCTCCTTGTCTTTTGACAAGTGTTCTTGTTGTGTTTGGCAAAAATATCGGCTAGATAAGCTATGATGCAGAAATCGAATCGATATTGACCTTGAGTCAGCTAAAAATGTTTTTAATAAATACAAAAAATAGAAAAAACCACAGTCGCGCTGCACGCGACAGTGGGATACCCTTCGACCTATGTTCCGGTGTAGTTTATTTTGTTAAATTCATACACATATACAAATGCGTTATGTTTTTAAATTATTGCCGACTGATGGCGGTCGCGCTTTGCGCTCGCCCGCCTCCCTTGTTAGCTGATACAAGCACTTGGTTTTATGCACATACTTTCGTAAAGAACTTCTGTGTTTATTGTCCGATCGGATTGAAATTTCGAGAATACGTAGATATTTTAATGAGCTTAGTGTATGTTAAAGTCAGAACGTTGTATATTTTATACAGCGCTTACAAATTAAGTTCAAAAATTAAATTATTGATTTGCGGGGGCGGTGGGCGTGGCACATAACATTTGAAATAAACTTGATCAGCTTATAGTACACAGGAGTCTTCCTACCAAATTTGGTAACTCTAGCTTCAATAATAGCTGAGATCTGTGCGTTCACACAGACAGACAGACAGACAGACAGAAAGACAGACGGACATGGCTCAATCGACTCGGCTAGTGATCCTGAGCAAGAATATATACACTTTATGGGCTCTGCCACGCCTCCTTCTGCCTGTTACATACATTTGCACAAAGTTAGTATACCCTTTTTTGACCATTTTCAATGGTCGAAGGGTATAATAAAATAAAATAAACTAGAAAGCTATCAATATAAAACAATTATCTACAAACTACCCCAAAACTAAAACAAGCTACACACAAATAAATACGCCTACAAACGCCCACAACAACAATAAAATTCCACACATGAATACTGGAAACATTTGGCTCACGCTCACTAACATCCCCAATAATTAATAACAATTTATACTAATAAATTTAGCAAACTAGAAAGCCAATAATAATTTCTAATACACACGCAAATAATACAAACTACCACAAAATAAAACAATCAACACACAAACTAATACGTCTTAAAGGCCCACAACATCATTAATATTCCACACACACACGTGAACACTGAAAGCATTCAATACACACTTACTTACAATTCTGATAACTAATAATGATAAGTGTAAAAATAAATACAGAAATAAATACGCCTACAAAGGTTACACATCAACATTAACACTCTACACACACACACATGAACACTGAAAACATTCACAAACACTCGCGAACATTCCTAATAACTAATAATAATGAATACAAAATAAATAACAAACTAGAAAAAAAATAATTTTTTTTTTTTTTAATATAATTTTTCTTTATTTGTTGAATCTTCTCTATATTAAGAGACTTACAATAAGTATGCAAATCTTATTTTAATTAAAATTAACAATTACCTAGTAAGTGTATTTGGATGTACGTAAGTTCCCTAACATCTTAACGCTGGGCTGGTTGGTCGTTGCGGCGCAGTCGGCTATGACTGCATACATTTATTAATCTTTTTGCAAATGGATTTGGATGTGTAGCCAGGTTTTCCAGGTGTTTCATTTTTTTCTCCGCTATTGTCTCAACAATATACTTTATTTTGAGGTCTCTGTGGATGTTCTTGTTCTCGAAAAATAATAATAACAAATAATTAATACACACCCAAATAATCTATAAACTACGACAAAACTAAAATAAGCAATTATACAAATAAATACGCCTGCAACAACAATAATATTCCACACATTTACACAGAAATTATTCGCCACACACTCACTAACATATCCAGCAATAAATACAAATTAATTAAACAAACTAGAAAGCCATTAATATCCACTTAACAGTAAAAAACTTATTAATTATTAAAAGCAAAAATAAAAACCTAAAAAAAAGCAAATAATAATAACATCCTGCCAGCTCCTATTAAATAACACACTAAACACCTAATACAAACCAAATTACCTGCTCCAGAATACCTGCTCCTCCAAGAAGGAGCTCCTCACACAGCTCAAGCATACTTTCGGGGGCCCCCTACGCTGTCCTGATGTAACAATTCCTAACCTGTTCTGCCAGTCGCCTACCCATATGGCTGGCAGATTGGACCACCTGTCGTCAGCTCGGTGCAAGGTGGACTTGTGGTATGGATACGCCCAAAGTTATGTACTTCAAGGCAACTATACCCACTGCCCTCCCACACAAGAAGCTAATATTTTCTGCCGACACCACTCCGCCATCAATCAACCACAGCCCACTCTAGATGCCAGATCCGTTTCACAGCCCCTGAGATAATAATTAAACTCTGTCTAATTTTTATACTCAATTCTTGTAATATTTTTAATAATGAAAAAACTAATACATATAATGTACTTTTATCAATATAAGTTACAATAAGCCTTAGGCAGCCACCACTATCAGCACACTTCATCGATACAAAATCAAACTACCCACATCTTATACCCTATAGTTTCCATCTAAAATTAAGTAATCATTTAACAAATTGTTTGCCAACCACATTGTTACTAGGTTAAGTAGTTTATAAGAACAATTGTAAATCATATTTATAGTAGAATCCGGTTATAACGACTCCGCTTATAGCGCTAGTCAGGTTATTGCGACGGAAACTCGATGGCTTGGTTGGTCCCCATACAAAGTTATATGAAAGGACCTCCGGTTAGTACGTCTCCGCTTTTAGCGACTGCTTATACCAACGAGATTTTTCATAATTCAACCGGATATTGCGACGTGCCAAAAAAAAATACAGCAAAATAATGCCACCAAATTTAAGCAACTAACGACTATGTTAGAAATGTATGTATCTATCAGTGACTGAAGTCACAAAAATGTTTACAGCGTGCGTGTGCAGACCTCATACCTATATTCCATAAGATGTCCCGTTATATTTCTAGTTTTTTCTGCTTTTTCCAATAAAACTTAATACGTAAATTCGCACAAATGTGAGTTAATGCACTAAATGCGCATGATGAGCTCATGCAGTTTACGCTTGCGACTTGTGGATTACGCTCACAAAATGTCTTTAAAACGAAAATGCTTCTCCGTCGAAGAAAAATTTAAATTATTCGGCGCTTGGAAGCCGGTGAGCGCAACGTTACTGTGGCAAAAGAATTCTGCGTGAGCCACACAACAATTGCCACAATACAAAAAAATAAAGAAATTTTTTGTTTGATTAAAAAATTAATTTGTTTTATGTTAAAACATATTACGAACATGGCAACCATAAAATAAACCAAAAAAAAAAATTTTTTTCCACCTTTCTGTTAGTGCGTCTTCCGGGTATAACGACGTAAAATCGTCGGTCCCTTGAATGTCGCTATAACCGGATTCTACTGTATATGTTGCCCCATGGGTAATATAAATAAATACCAAACTTACTACAAAAAAATGGCGTCGACGGCGTCCCTAACCCGCACAGTTAGGCCACAGCATTTTAAGTGACAAAAATTATCCCAGAGCCAGCAACCAATATAATCCGCTTTAGGCTCAGAAGAACATAAGCAAATTGCTGCTGAGCACGACACCATGATTGTGAAAATTAATATGCCTTTAAAATGTAGGAGACAACGAATAGCAAAAAGAAAACAGAGTAATGAAATAAATTTCTTGAGAGAGCAAGAAACAGTTACAGCGCCGAAAACAGGCAAGCAAGCAAGTACGACAATAAAACTTCAAAACTATCGAGCACAACGAAGTAAACAAAACAACAACAGCTGTGACGTTTACAATAACAGCACTACACAACTTACACAGAGAGAAATATAATTTTGTGACCGGGAGAGCGGGAGAGCGTGGGAATGTTAATCAAAACAGAAAGAAAAACTTGACGCCAAGGACGCGTAAGTGAAAAATTAGGAATATTAGTTTAAGAATTGACTAATAAAAGTATTAGTGTATTACTTCTACGGTTATACTTACAAGGTTAGCACTAATAAATTTCGCACTAATAAATTTCGCACTAATAAATTCACCACTTAGGCAAATAAAATCGCAAGAATTATAAAAACACAGTGAGCAAAGGCTAAACACGTCTGACCACCAAGATAGCTACTGCGAAATACGAGGCTTTAATCACAAGTCATTACAAATTACAATTCTTTAGCCATATATTGCGAATAAATGCATAATGCAAATGGGAAATCTGCTATTGAATTCAACTAGTTTCCAGTCATCCCTCCTGTAAAAAATTGAAGGAAACAAATATCAATATTTATAATTAATGTATTAATAAAAAGTTAATTACTCCCTGCAGTCACAACAGTCCTCTGCATGAATAACAGCGTCCTGTTTCGCTAAATTACTTAGTAGATGCACACAACGAACAATTGCATTATATGCAAATAGCCAATCTGTTGATTCACTCAGCCTGTCTCCAGTCATCTCTTCTGTATAAGGAAATAATATTGATATTTACAATTAACTCTCGTTTAATTGTTCTACCGCTTACCACAGTCACAGTGGACTCACTGCACGGACAATAGCATCAGACTTTGCTCTCAGTCCGTTTTAAATTACAGCCTTCAAACACATAAATCACATTGAATACAAATAGGCAACTTGCCATGGATTCAATCAGCCTCCAGCCATCCCTCCTGAAATAAACAAAGAATGAAAGAATCATTAATACCTACTATCTATCAACACTTAATTTAATTCTTATTAAATCAATCAGCTTAACCAGCTGCACTTCACTAAATATATTCAGCTTTCTACCAGTCATCTCCATAATCAATATTGGGAAACCAATAATCCAACATATCCAAATAATGCCAATAACTTTAGCCTCCAGCAAGTTGATCTTACCCAGCAATAAACACAATGTGACCATTTGTAGTAGTTAATACTGCATCTAGCCTCAGTGCTCTCAAATATATAATGAAATTGTATCGATATTTAATTTTTTTGTATCTTTATAACGATAATTAAACAATAATTAAATTGTTATTTTAAAATACAACTGCTAATGTCTCTTTCTCTAGTCTGGGGGGACCCTGGATGCGGCTAGTTATCATTCGGTTGGGGTGGTTCGATGACTAGAAAAGGTGTTAAGATATTTAGAGAACAATTGGTAGCTTTACAAAAAATAAATTGTAGTCCCGGTGCCTTTTTTTTCAGATCGATGATATAAATTATAAATTTACTGACGCCATTAAAATAATGACGAGGCTGCTAAAGGTGTTGGTGCAGCCCGCGTTCTTTACCCGCCCTACCATGATTTCCTGTTGGCGAAATTAATAGGAAATCCCTAGACAAATTGGCTGATATACAAGCTCAGCCCATTTTCATCCAAAGAAACATATTATGGAATTTAGTTAAACATTATAAAGCTCAATCATTTATTTATAATTATGATAAATATAGTTGATTGTTTTATCATAACACTATAGGGGAGTGGTGCAATACAGGTGCAACATATTTACAATTTTCTTTCTTTCATTTTAATTCGGTATATTCATTTTTCCGTTCTGGAGATCAGTTTCTAACTTTAGTATTTCATTTTTAAATTTAGTATTTCATTTTCTAAATTTAGTATTTCATTTTTAAATTTAGTATTTCATTTTGTAAATTTAGTATTTCATTTATAAATTTAAAGTTTCATTTTCAAATTGTAAGTTTCAAAAATAGGGCAATAATTTGTAATAGCTTATTTTCTTTTCATTAATTTTTACGCTTCTTTTTAGTGTTATGACTTCGCATTTTCTTTCTCTATTTTAATAAATCAAAGTTACTAATATTTGGGCCAGTGAATTTTATAATTAATTTAACAAAACATCTCGTGTGCAATAAAATGTTCTTCCACTTACCCCGACAAGATCCTTGGTACCAAGTTGATGTACGGTGTGTGTTGCTGTTTCGATAATAGATAATATTATTTATGGCACACACATAATTATAAATTCACTGTAAGGGAGCTGATAATTTTTTTCTATATTTGCATTTCTTTATGCAAGATCAATTAAGCACACTGCATTGGCTTAATGCCCAAAGAAAGTGTTTAAGGAAAGTTGAGTTAAGACAAATTGTTCAGTTCTTTAATTTCTTTTGTTCTTTTAATTTTAATTTCTTTGTTTTAGTATTTAAGTTTTAAGTGTGTGTGTGATTGATTATTTTACAGGATTTTATGTGTGTGTGTGTGTTTGGCACTGATTTTACATGATTTTATGTGTGTGTGTGTTTAATGTGTGTATATTATTTCATAATTTAATTAATTTTCATGTTTCACGATTCACTTTTCAATATTCTGCGCCCAAAGGTGTCGATGAAACTAAAGATGATGGATTAAAGATGTGCAGCACCTCCGGCGCCACCAATGTATATTTGTGTGTATTGGCAGAAACAACACAATTCTTTTATTCCACCAAGGGAAACAACCTGCGAATTTTGTAACAGATAATTATTATATGCACAGATTGCATATACAAGTATATTGTTACTTACGATTATTGAAATCAATGCCGTTTAACAAGGAGGTTATGTGTATGTGTGGCGTGCTTGCACACCTCATGAAGAGTGCAGCGTCACCATACACAAAGGTATATATCCGACTGAGATGTCCGGATTACAAAATTTATCCGATTGACGTGTCAGGGTGCACGAGCCGGACTCAACCACGTGTGGTCTTGAGCCAGTGGCTGTGTTAAAGATTAGCGGAGTGCCGCTAGGGTATTCCGTAGGGCTATTCCAACCAATGCCTAAGGAAAACCAAGAAATTATTAGGGCTTGCCCCGCAATAAGTATCTGCTTTTAACGCGGTACTTACTTGGTAATAAAACCAGCAAAACTTATTAAATTGCCGTGTATGATGGCTTCTAAAAGTTGAGAATATAAATTTTTCTCACTTTGAATTAAGTTGCGCAGGTCACGTTGGCTTGGCGGCATTCGAGAAAAGAGATGGACCAAAGGCTTAGGTATGGCAAAGCTCAACTTTTCTTTGATCGATGTTAACTGTTCGATAGTTGGTTGATAGAGGGCTGGGCTAGTCCTTAGAGACTTAACCAACACTTATATCGATAACTTAACGAAAGACCAGGGATGTACACTACAAATAATGAAAATTTACACTACTCGTTTCTTGCTAATTCTATCATGCACTGATATATCGATAAGCATGCAAATGCTACACGGTAAGTCGATAACTTTCCTTTATAACCCTGTTTCAACTGATGTACCCCATACCCACAACTAACTAACATATAATGCGCAATTATAATGCTGCCCAAATATGGGCACTGCCGCCAACCCCGCCGCTTAAGTGAAATCCCCTCCTTAGCAGTTACCCTTGTCAACGTTAAGTTTTCGCTATTTATCCAACTAATAAGTCAAGTCACTAATTGACAACAAATAGCACATGCACAACACTAATTGAAGGTGTATTTAAATAAGTACAATGAGCCTGCTTTGTGGCTCTGGAAAAGGACCCCCGCTCTGGCATCCCCCATGCCTTCAATGTCGTATTAACCAATACTCCCAACGTCAACGAAATCTTCCATTGATAAATTAAATAAATCAATTGATAAATTTGAGCGTCAGGCGCAGCCAAGTCAGTGCCACCGCTGCCAGCGATTCGGACATACAAAGAATGGATGTCATCAACAGCCTTCCTGTGTCAAATGCGCTGGCAGGCATCATTGGAAGGACTGCAGAAAGCCTCCCAGTCAACCAGCCAGATGCGCAAATTGCGACGGCAGCCATACAGCCAACTACCGCGGCTGTAAGGAATACCAAGATCAATTACGTGCCAACACCGCACAACAGCAGCGCAGTCAACACAGCAACAGCCACCACGACACCCATCCAGCTAGCCACCCTCACCCGAGCAGCAGCAGCAATATAAAGACATCACAGCTACGGCCACAAACATGCCAATCGCAGCGCTCGCAGCACCGCTCGCGCTCTCGATCACGCTCTCGCCCTCGCCCACCAATCTCAACCAGTGTTAATGCGCATACAGCATATTCTCCAGTTAATAGCTGGTCTCACACTGGGCAGTACTGTCTGCCCACTATTATTATTATACTCAACCCAAACAGCCCTTGTTGCATAAATAATTATAATAAATAAATAAATACTGCTCACCAGCACACTGTGCCTAGCCAAATTACTTCAATCTATTTTTTCTCACAACACGTTTGTGCAAGCCTTATTGAAAAATCTCTAAGGTTTTTTAGAGAGCGAAATATAAACAAATAAAAAGGACGCGGTGGCTTGATTAATAATTCATAAATTGGCGATTTATTGCTGCTGCTGGCTTCTACGATTGCTTAACAACGAATGCTTTTTTCATTAGCGAGAGTGGGCCACAATCCGACCACACTCCTCGAATTCACCGTCGGCATTTGCCGATCGTCAAGGGCTTAAGAGAGCATTATAAAGAGAGCTTAACTACATTTCAATTCCACAATTTTCTCTTACTTTATGCTAGCCTATGACTTCAATATCAATTTCACATTAATATTCAATAATAATAATTTCATTAAAGTAATATCTATATTAACACTAATAATAAAACTAAACAAAACTATGCTGCTCTAACATTCCGGCCCCGTTGAAGAGCTCCGGTTTTCAATTATTGGGAGTAGAGCCAGCTTATGTATAGGGCGCTTAATGACGCCTGTTGCGGTTTTCACCTCTGCCACTCGAACCTTGCCGTCCTCCCCTCGAATTGTACGCATTACGCGCCCGGTTATCCACTGCTGAGGGGGCGTGTTATCGTCGTGCACTAGCACGACCGCTCCTTCCTCGAGATTGTGCTCGCCTTTGGCCCATTGAGTGCGCTGCTGGAGGCTGAGCAGGTAGTCCTTGGACCACTTGCGCCAAAAGTGCAGTTTGAGCGCCGACAACTGCTGCCACAGCCTCAAATATCCTCGTCCTGGTTTCCTGCTGCTCAACAAAGGCTGACCGATGAGTAGGTGGCCTGGCGTCAGCACCTCTCCATCGCTGGGATCTCTGCTGTCGACGAGCAACGGCCTGGAGTTGAGCAGCGCCTCGACGTCCACCAGATGTGTGCTCAACTCGTCCTGCGTCAGGTTGGCATTGCTCGCTCCTCGCAGAAGCTTGTGCTTGGCAGACTTCACTGCGGCTTCCCACAGTCCTCCGAAGTGCGTGGCGCGGGGGGGAATGAACCTCCACTGCACTCCTCTCTCCGCTGCGAAGTTCACCAGCCTCGCCTCGTTGTTGTGGAACGCCGTCTGCAGCTCCCTCAACACGTTGCTCGCTCCAACGAAATTCGTCGCGTTTTCGCTGAATATCGTCTCCGGTAATCCGCATCTCCCGATGAACCTTTTAAAAACGTTCAAAAAAGCATCAGTTGATAGATTGGTTACCAGATCTAAATGAACCGCCTTTGAGGCAAAACAAACAAAAACGGCAACATACATTTTTACAGGTGGTCTACCCCTGATTCTATAGCTAACATTGAACGGCCCACAGAAGTCTACTCCACATACTCGAAACGGCCGACCTTCTCGAAGACGATCAGCAGGCAAATTTCCCATTAGTTGCCCCAACAATTTTGGTTTGTATCGGAAGCAGTGTATGCAGTTCCGAACAACTGCAGTGCACAAGCTTCGAGCATTGACTACCCAAATTTGCTGCCTCAAAAGTCCAACTAGAACTTTTGGGCCAGCATGGTAGTGCCTACGATGCAAATAACTGACAAATAGTTGAATAAATCCTGACTTCTTTGTCATTAAAAGCGGAAATTTAGCGTCATACGAGAGGGGCCCGTGTAACAAACGTCCTCCTACTCGAATGAGTTCGAATTGTATTCCATTTTTGTCAAATATATCAATAAATGGATTCAGCGATTGCAACATTGGTGCTAGAACTACTGATTGTCTCAATAATTTAAATTCGCTTTTGAACGATGTGCTTTGTACTATGGCGATCAGTTTAAGAAATGAAATATTTCTTTCTGATGCCGACACCACGAGAGAGTCTGATTTGAGCCCTTTGTAACAGAATCGAAGCACATAAGCCATTATGCGAATCAACTTTGGAAAGTTGGAGTGACGATTAATTAGCTCAACAAAACCATTTGGCTCAGCTTCTGCCAAAGTACATAAAACAGCACTTTTCTTGTCTTCGGAAGATTTGATTTCCGACGCTATTTCAACCAGGTGAAGCTGAGGCCATTGGTGTTCCTCCAGTTTCACGAAACTTGGCCCATCGAACCATAACGAGCTAACAATCTCGTCTATGTCGGTTCCTCTCGATACTAAATCCGCGGGATTAGCATCTGTTGGAACGTGACGCCACACAATACCTTTCGACAACTCCTGAATTTCTACAACTCTATTTGCCACAAATGTGCCCAATGTGCCAGAATCGCGTTGCAACCAATACAGCACAATCTGTGAATCCGACCAGAAATTCAAACTTTCTATATTAAATTTTGATAAGGTTGTCGCAATTTGGTGCCAGAGCTTGGCCAGCAAGAGCGCTGCACATAGCTCTAGTCGGGGTATTGTTTTCACGTTTAGTGGAGCTACCCTAGACTTTGCAGTCAGCAATGTAATGCCAACGTCTCGGTTGTTGCAAGTTCGAACGTATATGCAACAACCATATGCATGACCGGATGCATCGGCAAAGCCATGTATTTGAACCCTTTCATACGTATTTAGACATACGTACCGGGGGATGCGGATTTTATGTAAATCGCGCAATGTCATGGTAAATTTATTCCATGTAGTGTGAAGACTCATTGGGATGGCTTCATCCCAGTCTATTTTCAGTCTCCACAACTCCTGCAACAACATTTTGGCCTTGGTAACAATAGGACACAGCAAACCAAGAGGGTCAAATAAGCGAGAAGCTGCAGACAATGTTGCGTTTCGTTGGCTTAGCCAAAGCAAAACTGTCCACATCGAGATGATATTTAAATATATCTCCTTGAGGTGCCCAGCGCATCCCAAGAGTTTTTACGGAACTCTGGTCATTAATTTTAAGAGTCACTTTTTCGCTACCCTTTGTTTTGAACGACAGATCACTACAGTTGGTTGCCCACTTGGCAAGTGGAAAACATCCTGATTCCAATATCTTTTGAACTTCATTGCAAATAGTGTTAAGTTCTTGTATACTATCTGCCCCTGCCAACATATCATCAACATAAAAGCACTTCTTAATCACATCTGATCCAATAGGATGTGATTGGGCGTGCATGTTGGCCAGCTCAAACAAGCAGCGTATCGCCAGAAAGGGTGCAGAAGCTGTACCATATGTGACTGTGTTAAGTCGGTATGCTTGAATATTTTGTGAAGTATTTTCTCTCCACAAAATTAGTTGGAAATTTCTGTCTTTTTCAGAAATATTAATCTGCCTGTACATTTTTGAAATGTCAGCAGTTACGTCATACATATTCAACCGGAAGTTAATCAGGGTTGAATATAGCTCCCTCTGAATTGTCGGCCCCACCATCAGTGTTTCGTTCAGTGAAACAGCTGTTGACGTCTTACTAGAAGAGTCGAAAACTACACGAAGCTTGGTGGAGGAACTTTCAGGCCTAAGAACGCATTGATGAGGAATATAATAATGCTGTTCTAGAGGAGTTGACTTCAAAATGGACATGTGTCCCAAATCTAAATACTCTTTCATGAAGTCATGGTACATGCTTTTAAGAACTGCATCCTTCGATAATTTACGCTCAAGTTGCAATAAACGCCTTTCAGCAGTTTGAAAGGACAGGCCAAGAACTTTTGGATCGGTCTTGAAAGGGAGATCCACCTGGAAGCGACCAGAAGATAACTGTTTTACAGTTTTCTCAAAGAACAGTTCACAAGCCTGTTGTTCAGCTGTTTGGCGAACAGCCTTCGACTCGAACGGACATTGGTCCAATTCCCAGAAACGGTTAACTAACGAGTCGAGAGAACAATTAGATTGGGCCATTAAACACCCATTGAACTGGCGCATAGGTACTTGCTCAGTACATTTGCCTGCTACTATCCATCCTAGCAGCGTTTTTTGCATTGTAGGAAGTTCAGAACCTAATTTTATTTGCCCAACGCACAATAATTCGTAGAACAATTCTGCTCCCAAAAGAATGTCAACTTTAGCTGGCCTATAGAATTCTGGATCTGCAAGCTTTATATTTTTGGGAATTTTCCAATTTGAAATACCCATTGAATGTGCAGGCTGTGTTGTTGAAATGGATTTCAATACCCAACAGTCAGCAGAAAAGTTGTGAGAATTTATGCGCGACTCAATAGAAGCACATATCTTATTTTTGCTATCTATTAATGCACCACCAACCATTGAGATAGCTAGGGAAGTTAGCTCGCGCTTGAGTCGTAGCATTTGAGCCATGCTTTCAGACATCAAATTTATTTGGGAACCGCTATCGAGCAAGGCTCTGGCAGGATGCAACTGACCAAATCTATCCCGTACATTTACGACAGCTGTGGCGAGAACGACTTGCTCATTATTGAGCACATGTCCCAAATATGCCTCTGAAGCAGTCGCGTGAAGAGAAGGCGTCTCACCTTGAACAGGTGTACTATACCTGTGAAGCAAGGAATGGTGAGGCTTCGAACAAATTTTACATTTTGATGCCTTACACTTTGACACCGTATGCCCCACCACTAAACAATTAAGGCAGAGCTTTTGTGTTTTGACAAATTCAAAACGCTGCATAACTGAGATTGCAGCAAACGATGGACACGAATAAATATTGTGCGTTTCTGCCTTGCAAAAAACGCACACAGACGATGATGAACGTCCTCCATCAGCACAAGCAAAGGACGATTTAGACTGATGGGCTTCTTAGCGTCAACTCGCGACTTTGTTTTGTCCCGCGTTGACTCTTCTGCAGACAAATACTGATACCGTTTATTCAGTTGTCTAGCACAATCTTCCCAGGATGGCAGCGTATCATAGTCAAGCTGCTCTTCGAAACGAGATTTGGTAACATGGTCTACCTTTGCCATGACCATGTGAATTATCATTGCATTAGCAATGTCTTTGTCGTTTCCTAATGACGACAACGAAGAATAAATAGCAGACACCGTATCTATGATCGATCTCAGACTCGATGCAGATGGTTTTGTCATGCTAGGTATGTCAAACAATTGTGAAACTGTCTCAAAGAATATAAGACATTTGTTGTCATACACTGCTTTGAGACTAGCGAGGGCCTTTGGGTAGTTACAATCCGTTAATTGATACGGCTTAACTACCCCCAATGCTTCATCTGACAAACACGAGACTAGATGATTGAACTTTTCGACGTTTGACAAGGAATTGTCATCATCGACTAAACTTTCAAACAGGCACATAAAATTTTTGTTCTCTGAATGTTTGCCACTAAATTTTGGCAAACGCATTTTCGGCAACTGAGAACGCTGGCTTGAAACTACGGAGCAATTATGCTCAGGTCTAGGCTCTGATGTTGGCTTGGATGCATTTATGTATAATGCCCTTGTGACGACACACAAATCCTCTAATGAACCTCTAGAATCATTAAGAGGGCTTAAATTATCTATCTCAGCCTGTAAATCCATTGCCTTTCCTATGTATCCTTCTAAAAGCTCTAATCGGCACGCTATCTCTGTTTTATTAGTCGAGATGGTTTTTGCTTTAATTGCTGTTTGCATACGAGCAATATCAGCACGGACCCTGTCAAATCTTTGCAAGCATAGTGATAATTTTGCACTTGTCTTGCTGATTTGTGGCTTTTCAATCATTTTTTCGGACTCAGACATGTTTAATAAAAAGGCTTACTAAATTAACAAAATATAATGTGTCACAAACTTTGTGAGCTACCCTCGCAACGACGCTGACTATGTAAGTCTAACTTGCTTAATACACACACACACGCAACCAATGCGTTGTGTGAGCAAACAAACGACAATGATCCAAGCGATCCAAGATAAAACAAGCTAAACTTTTACTGTAACTACGTTTGTAGGCAGCAATGTAAAATGCGGGGTGCGGGGCCTGCAATGCAACTGAGAAAATATATACACACGCACTTTAAGTGGTATATATATCAAACAAACAAGAGAAAAAACAAGCGAAAAGAGAATCAAACAAACGTTTGCTGTAACTACGTTTGTCGACAGCAATAGAATATGCGGGGTGCGGGGTGACGATATGTAAGTGGCGCTAAATTCAGGCGCAAGCGAAACAACAAAATTATGTGAGCCCAACGGGAGGTTCGAGGTGAACGAACGCAACGACAAATGTATGTGTGTATATGCAAACGCCGATATATACGTATGTAGTTATGTATTCACAGATGTTCCAAGTTAGCGGTTAGCGAAGATCGAAAGGAGATAATTTGCATTTACACACACACTTAATTATTAAAATAACTAATATGTAAGCCACCAATTTTATAGTTCAATGTATGATAAAAATTGCCGTTTTTGTTTATTATTATTTGTTATAATGCGAATAACAAATTGTTAGTAAATACTAAACTTCATATGTATGTATGTATGTTCGCTTTTATATGTGTGTGTCTATACATATGTATATGTACCTATGTAATAGTTTTGTTCTGCTCAATATTTGGCGGTCATTTATTTAAATAGGTTGGCGCGAATATTTAATATATATACATACATATGATTATCTATATTTGTGTGCAATAAAATGAGTGTCAGAAATTGAGCTATGTAATATCTTAGTTAATTTAATGTCGACCAAAGCGACAGTACACAACACACTATTTACGTGTACGATAAATTTTTGACACTGAATACCTGGAGACTGTCTAGCGAATCAATAGACATGGAACGACGATTATTATCCATATGGTCCAGCGGCGACGATGAAGACGGCTTGGCAGCTTTTGGTCCAGTTGGTAGGATGATGACTCCCACAAGCACAAGTGTCAATGTTTTTCTATTTTTCACACCCGCACACGAAACGCGCGAAGCAATTGCCACGAACAGCACAAAATAAATTGTTACCGAAAACAAATTATTAACCACTACACCGAAGTCCCTGCTCGGGCGCCAATGAAAAATCTCTAAGGTTTTTTAGAGAGCGAAATATAAACAAATAAAAGGACGCGGTGGCTTGAATAATAATTCATAAATTGGCGATTTATTGCTGCTGCTGGCTTCTACGATTGCTTAACAACGAATGCTTTTTTCATTAGCGAGAGTGGGCCACAATCCGACCACACTCCTCGAATTCACCGTCGGCATTTGCCGATCGTCAAGGGCTTAAGAGAGCATTATAAAGAGAGCTTAACTACATTTCAATTCCACAATTTTCTCTTACTTTATGCTAGCCTATGACTTCAATATCAATTTCACATTAATATTCAATAATAAGAATTTCATTAAAGTAATATCTATATTAACACTAATAATAAAAAAATACAAACGCTACAGTCAGGTGCTGACTGTATAAGGCCATGGATTATCTCAGTATACCGTAAACAAAGTTTGTAAATAACAGGATAGAATCGCCGCTCGAATTTTCCACCGATTATCAAAAATAATCAGTACCTAGGGAACACCAAAGGGAGGCTACTTCAAATAGTTGTTCTTAAAAAGTTAAATAAATTCCTTCTTGTTGATTTTTTGGCACGACCTAGAGTTGTTCAGTGGCTGAGTGGTTTATGTCTAGGACTGTACGGCCAATAATGTTGACCGTGTTCAGGGTTCGATTGCTACCGCGATCGGCATGTGAAATTTTTTGTTATACCCTTCGACCATTGAAAATGGTCAAAAAAGGGTATACTAACTTTGTGCAAATGTATGTAACAGGCAGAAGGAGGCGTCGGAGACCCCATAAAGTATATATATTCTTGCTCAGGATCACAAGCCGAGTCGATTGAGCCCTGTCTGTCTGTCTGTCCGTCTGTCCGTCTGTCTGTGTGAACGCACAGATCTCAGCTATTATAAAAGGCAGGAAGACTCCTGTGTACTATAAGCAGATCAAGTTTATTTCAAATGTTAGGTGCCACGCCCACCGCCCCCGCAAATCAATAATTTAATTTTTGAACTTAATTTGTAAGCGCTGTATAAAAGATACAACTTTCTGACTTAAACATATACTAAGCTCATTAAAATATCTACGTATTCTCGAAATTGCAATCCGATCGGACAATAAACACAGAAGTTATTTAAGAAAGTATGTGCATAAAACCAAGTGCTTGTATCAGCTAACAAGGGAGGCGGGCGAGCGCAAAGCGCGAGCGCCATCTGTCGGCAATAATTTAAAAGCATGCGCATTTGTATATGTGTATGAATTTAACAAATTAAACTACATCGGAACATAGGTCGAAGGGTATCCCACTGTCGCGTGCAGCGCGACTGTGGTTTTTTCTATTTTTATACCCTTCGACCATTGAAAATGGTCAAAAAAGGGTATACTAACTTTGTGCAAATGTATGTAACAGGCAGAAGGAGGCGTCGGAGACCCCATAAAGTATATATATTCTTGCTCAGGATCACAAGCCGAGTCGATTGAGCCCTGTCTGTCTGTCTGTCCGTCTGTCCGTCTGTCCGTCTGTCCGTCTGTCTGTGTGAACGCACAGATCTCAGCTATTATAAAAGCTAGAGTTACCAAATTTGGCAGGAAGACTCCTGTGTACTATAAGCAGATCAAGTTTATTTCAAATGTTAGGTGCCCCGCCCACCGCCCCCGCAAATCAATAATTTAATTTTTGAACTTAATTTGTAAGCGCTGTATAAAAGATACAACTTTCTGACTTAAACATATACTAAGCTCATTAAAATATCTACGTATTCTCGAAATTGCAATCCGATCGGACAATAAACACAGAAGTTATTTAAGAAAGTATGTGCATAAAACCAAGTGCTTGTATCAGCTAACAAGGGAGGCGGGCGAGCGCAAAGCGCGAGCGCCATCTGTCGGCAATAATTTAAAAGCATGCGCATTTGCATATGTGTATGAATTTAACAAATTAAACTACATCGGAACATAAGTCGAAGGGTATCCCACTGTCGCGTGCAGCGCGACTGTGGTTTTTTCTATTTTTTTTCATTATTTTATTATCATTACAATATTTTAAAAGGTCAAAACATTGAAAAGGGGCGGCGGCGGTAGCCGGTATTTTTAAGTTTTTGGTACGCAATATATTTATGTAATTAGAACTTAGTTTTCTTTCGTTGGTACACAACAGCAACTCCAAATCTAATTGTATTGTACGCAAGTATGTACATACATGCATGCAATAATGTGTGTTGAAATTGGATGCCAATACATACATGTGGATATGCAGACAAGGGCGTCCCACTCGCACATTCACAACTTTTAAAGGGCTTGTAGTGAAACGGTGGAACTATCGTCTGCTTATGATGGTGCGGGCTGCCAGATCGGGCTCATATCGATGAGGCTGCGTCGCTGTTATGTTCTAACATTCTAATTGCAAAATATTGAGAGCAAAAGAAAATAACAATATCCAATAAGAATCATATTGAATTTGCAAAGTCATAACAGGCAAAATACGGAAAGAGTGACGGCGTTGAAGAACGCATTGTTTACTTTTGGCTCGCATCTTTTTGATGCGTGCTAAATATAATAAAAATAATAAACTTTATTTATAAATAATTAATATTATTTGTAACTATTATAATTTTATTTTATATAAAACAAAATGAGGAACAACTATTTTTTATTGAAATTTAATTAAATAATTTAATTTGTTTGTAGCTGCTATATTACAGCCCGCTTGACTGCAACTTTTCTTTTAGTTTATTAGAATAAAATAAATAAACAAAATAAAATAATAAATAATTAATAAATGATAATTCGCAACCGCCTCCAACCGGGGGAGTTGAACACACGCACTCTCTCACAGTCAATTTAATTTGCCGTCCGCCACTCTAACCATTCGGCCATTGCCTCACTCATTACCCTATCGGCAAAGCTGTATTGTGAACCAATTCTGTTACCATACAATGTAAATAAAAAGTTTAAAATGCTGTGTGTCTGACGCTAGATTCGAACCTCGGTATGCTTGTGTAAATTAGGTCTGCTTAAGTATATATGTTCAAAGTGAGTTTAATTCGTATCATATCTCACTTATTTATAGTCCGATTCAAATGAAATTTTCACATAACGCCCGTGGCAAGGTATTTGTCATGTAAGATATACAACTTTGGTTATTGAGCTAATATTGTAGTTGTTAAATAGTTATTACTGATTTACAGAGGCGGGAAGGGGCGTGTCCAAATTTTACAAAAACTTTGAGACACTGCAATATATACGTATGTTGTCGCAAAATTTGATGACTCTAGCTCTTATAGTTTCTGAGATCCAGGTGTTCATACAGACAGACAGACGGTCAGACGGACAGACGGACAGACAGACATGGCTCAATCGACTCGGCTACTGATACTGAGTCAGAATATATATAGTTTATGGGGTCGGAGATGCCTCCTTCTGCCTGTTACGCACATTTCCGTTCCGACAAACACAATAGTCCATGAATTTTTTTAAAATCCATGGCCTAATAAACAAAACTATGCTGCTCTAACACTTATCACTCTATAACAATAACAACTACTAAATCAATTCTTGTACCAAATAACATTGTGCCAATTTTGCTTTGCAGCAACAATCATACTACAATTCAGTAAATAACATACTCTGTTATATATGCGTGCGCTTGTAAATTACAAGCTTCACACACCAAACACACATGTTACATATCTCACTCCGCAGCTGCGCTCCGCAGCATGCTACACATTTCATAAAACATCTCAATCCAGTACACTATTCATTCTTCCTAATTATTTAGCCCAATAATTACCTAATACTGCACTCAGCCCACTCCTCATTGCCTATCTGCTCATCTCAAGTCTTACTTCAATATCTTGGCTGACCTAATCTAATTTGGATTGAATCAACTCAACATCTCGAATTTACATACACCCGCCCATAACATACATATTCATTTGAACTTGAATGAAGCTAAGCTTAATAAACATACACCATATATATATACTTATATACATAAGAATATACCAGTCATCTCTAATACCATTTAACTCGTGCTT
The DNA here is from genome assembly GCA_018904165.1 of Zaprionus camerounensis. Classification (NCBI taxonomy): domain Eukaryota; kingdom Metazoa; phylum Arthropoda; class Insecta; order Diptera; family Drosophilidae; genus Zaprionus; species Zaprionus camerounensis. The sequence goes on from JAEIFS010000470.1 coordinate 237,725, forward strand.
ATGAGCAACTCACTAAACTGCCAACAATACATTGTGTAAGGATGTTTTCTCAGGCTGGGGTACATATCTCAGTCTCGCCAGGGTCTTTACAGAAAATTTATAAATACTAGGACTACTATGACTTTAGTAAGAGAGGCTACTAGCAGGTCATACCCTATTAGGATATGTACAGGGTATCGGAGACGCACTTGGTCCACATCACGCACGTGTGCTCGTTGACCATGTGGATTTCCACATGGATTTTTACCACCACGTGGTCCTGCTGGGGCTTACGTATATGTGTCACGCGTGCCTGGCTGACGGTTGATCGTGAGGAACGCACGTGGCCGCGGGACTTTCGCTCGCACTCCCCAAGTCGCTCGTTGGTGTATTCCACCACCCGCAACTAGTTAGAGTGCACGCCCACGCACTCCGCTTGCCAACTATCGCTCACTCACGACACCTCTCACGATCGGCCGCTGGCCGTGCAGAACGCCCGTGACCACAGGTACTTTCGCCTGCACTCCCACAAGTCGCTCGATGGTGTATTCCACCACGCCGCAAACTTGTTAGAGAACACGCTCACGCACCCACTCGTCACCTAACGTTCACTCACGACACGGACTGTGCGTGTGTACGCTCAGAATCGCTTACTGGCCAGCGGAGCACCGGCATGCCAGAAAAGCGCTACTCTGCGAATACACACTCATACGGGCACACACGTACACGACACTTTCACTCAAATGCTCTAGAGGGGAGAGAATTTATCACTGGGTATTTGAATAATCACGGCTGGTTTTGTTTCATTATATTAATAACATGGTTTTATTTTATTTCAATAGCTTGTTGTTTCCTCGCACTAGTCCTTATTCTAGTTAGTCCCTGCCTTCCTGCCTACTTCGCACCATTACGTAAGCTCGAAAACTGAGCTTTCAATATTTAAGTTTTACTGCTCACCTTGACTCTCCTGCGACAGGATTCATCTTTGTCAGTAAAGGTCCTTGGGCCGCCACTGCACTGTTTAATTCCCGGGGAGAGCTTGCTGCCGGCTCATTTAGCTGTTCGCGATCGATTGTCCTGTGACACAGTTTCGCAGCTCGCAATTCGCTGCTTGCGTTCCGCTGCTTGCCTGGCGCCGCTGCCTGTCTATGCACACGCTCTGGGTACCGAGGCACAGTTACATGGGTGCGCACTAGGCTCACGCTCTGGGTACCGAGGTACCGTAACTTGTGCGTGCGCTAGGCTCACACTCTGGGTACCGAGGTACCGTAACTTGTATGTGTACAAGCTCTGGGTATCAAGGCACCGTTACTTGTGCAGGTGTTCGACTGCGGGACTGTGTACCAGCTCTGGGTACCGAGGCACCGTTACTTGTGTGCGCACCAGGCTCTGGGTACCGAGGTACCGTAACTTGTGTGTGCGCTGGGCATGGGCGCCGAACGACTGGGGTTTTCCTACGTCATGTGCCCTGTTTCTGATGTTCTGCCTTTGCCTATGCTTCTGTCTCTGTTTAGCAAAATACTGAGGGGTATATTAGGCTTAAAGATATCTTATATATATAAGTTAAACCTATAAATTATGTGGCGCGCTTCATGCGGCGTCACAACTGTGTTAAATAAACTCAAACCTAAACGCGAACAGACTGCGTTAAATCCCTTGCACTTAATAAGCTAATACATTATACATGATCAAAGTTTAGGCTATGTAAACACATGCTCAAACTCATCCAGCTATGTATGCATATGCACGCACATGCACTTACATCTCTAACACCGCACACGCTTACACTTGACTTATGCCAAATCATTTTACATACTGCTCTGTGCACCCTACAATCCATTTATGACTGCATCCTTATCTATACATAGCACATTCAATCTCGCAGTACGTTCAGTACGTAGTGAAACTATGAAACTCCCAATCCTAGGGAAATCCCAGCATTTTCCTACTTCACTTGTCCCATTAATGCTACCTGTTCTGCATCATGATACCATCACTGGAGTATCCTATCCAATGTTCAACATCTCATCTGTCACCATCCTTTGGCTCTCTACAAGCAAATTAACAATACACACTATGCAAAATAGTCCTTTGCACGAATAATAGCGTCAGGCTTTTATTTATTTCATTAGTTTATAGTCGGACTAAGGTCAGTCGATTGTGTAAAAGTAAAGAAAAAAACAATTAAAAGTTATAATTAATAATTTTAAATTAAACGTAAAATCTTAACTGTGAGAAAAGAAAGAAAAATGAAATTAATTGAATTGAGTTGACATTGGGATCAAAAAAATGAAAGAGCCGATCCAACATTTGTTGCAGACGATTGGAGAAAACCCAGAAAAACCCAATCAGATCAGGAGAGTTAGTGTTAGTAAGCAAAGCCTAATCAAAATAGCGATTCGAATGTTCAAACATGCAGTTAGTAAAAAAGTACTACTACTAGAAAGCAGATAAGTATATATTTAACTAGTTACTAGAAAGGTGGTTAAGGATTTGTACTTTTAAGCAATATACAGAATTATTGTTGTTGTTAGCAACAATGTAATATAGTTTATTATAGTCCGAACATAATACCCTGAAAGGCTCATGCAGGGCATAATTCGAGCTACAATATGAAAGTTTTAGAGGAAGATAATTACGGGTGATTCTACCAGGGACAGAGAAGTGTAGTCGACTAAGCAAGTCGTTACTATCTATGTCCCCTTGTATAAGGCTATAAATAAATACAACACCAAGCATAGTTCTACGATTGGCTAGGGAAGGCAGATTTAGTAACAAAAGTCTACTAGGATAGGAAGGAAGTCTTGAATTTACATCCCAGTTATGGCCTCGCAAGGCAAAAATTCAAAAGTTTTTCTGTACGGATTCAATGCGATCCTTGTGAACCGTGTACTGAGGACTCCAGACACATGATCCGTACTCTAGAATTCGACGAACAAGCGAGGTGAAAAGAGTCTTAGTTAGGTAAGGATCGTCAAACTCCTTAGACCATCTCTTAATAAAGCCGAGCACACCCATAGCTTTATTAACCATTGATGATATATGTTCGCAAAACTTGAGTTTGCGGTCCAAACGGACATCTAGATCATCAACCAGGGAAATTCTTTCCAAGGTACAACCACAAAGAGAGTAAGATACGTACTTTGGACAGGCTCGTGAGAATGTCATCAGCTTGCATTTGGAGCTGTTCAGATTAAGGAGATTTGCACGACACCAAGAATAGAAACAATTTAAGTCTGGATGGTTTTATCAAGTCCAGCAGTTATTGATTCTGAATGTATAACAACATTCTAGCAAATTGGAATTTTCTCAATTTCCTTGCCTCACATTGAACAGTTTTGATATCTGTCAAGTCAACAAATTTATATAGGTTGCTTTGATAAACTTGTCTTTTTCATTCGACGAGATTAATATAATAAATGTTCGTATTGATTACGATCTCAGTTGTGCTACCAAGCACTTCTCTCTCAAAAACAATATATAGTCACTACGCTTAATTAACAATATAGCCCAATTCAAATATCAATGAATACAAACATTTATATTTTAAATGAAACTTCATCTCATTTACTGTTATTATGCTTAAATAGCAAATATATATCACAAGTATTACAAAGTAATATAATGATAAATAACACAAATTAAACTTCATATGCAGTCACTACGCTGAACTAATAATTCAGTTCATACTACTATATAATAGACTATTACAATAACATATGTACATACATCCTAAATGATAATACATTTCATTTACAGACATCACACTGAAACAATCGCACATCCCAACATAGATCAATAATAAAAAATAACAATATATATTTATTATATATATTTATTATATATATTTATTATCGGGGGAATTGTGGGAAGGTATACAAGGTGAAGCTACTGACTGCGTTCAACTTGGTGGGCGCCAGTGTGATCCTTGTCCCTGCTTTCTTCAAGTCGGCGCACTACCTCCACGCGGTTTTCCCTGGATTGTAACTTAGCAACCGCTGAGTTATAAACCAAAGTAAACGGCGGGATCCTAATCGTTAAATTAGGTTTTGGCGTAGGACTTGATATCCACCCAAGGAAAACATCATATCAGTGAAGACTGCAAGAAGAGCCTCGGATAGATACCCGAAAAACGTTGACGACCACGGAAAATTCAAAAAGGATAATGATCTGAGAGTATGCACTTGGAATGTACGCACATTGTACAGGCCTGGTGCCACTCAACAACTAGTGGATACTCTCAGCAATTTGAAGGCTGACATTACAGCTATCCAGGAAATGCGATGGAACGGAAAGGGATGCATGAAGAAAAGGAATTGTGACATATACTACAGCTGTCATACAGATAGGCGTGAGTTTGGTTGTGGATTCGTCGTAGAAGCCAGGCTACGGCACAGAGTCTCACAGTTTACACCTGTAAGCGAGAGACTTGCGACGATCCGAGTAGCTGCCAGATTCTTCAACATCAGCCTTATATGTGCGCACGCACCAACGGAGGAGAAGAACGACGCCATCAAGGATGCTTTCTATACAGAACTCGACAGAGTGTATAGCCGTTGCCCGTCACATGACATTAAGATCCTCCTCGGAGATTTTAATGCCAAAATCGGACGGGAAAGCATCTTTGGAGCAACCGTTGGACAGCATAGTCTACATGAGTCTACCTCGGCAAACGGGCTTAGACTGATAGGTTTTGCCGCTGCGCACAATATGATAGTCAGCAGTACAAGATTCAGTCATCTCAACATCCACAAAGCAACCTGGCTGTCACCTGATCGTCTGACTTGCAACCAGATTGATCATGTTGTGATCGATGCAAGACATGCGTCTAGCATACTTGATGTAAGATCGTGCCGGGGTCCTAACATTGACTCTGACCACTACCTTGTCGCAGCCAAGGTTCGCGCACGGTTGTGTGTCGCGAAAATCTCACGTCAAGGTATGCCAAGAAAGCTTGACATCAAAAAGCTGCAATCACAACCGCACAGGGATGCCTTCTCCGCTCGACTCTCAGGCCGACTTGGCCAGCACCCTCCAACGCCTATAAATACGACAGATATGTGGACGTGCATATCTACCGCCATTAATGCTTCTGCTGTGGAAATCCTTGGATTCCAACGTCCCCCAAAACGGAATCCATGGTATGATCAGGAGTGTCGGGAAGCGACTGCTGTAAAGAACGCTGCATACAGGCGGACGCTGCAAGCAGGAGCCACACGAGCAGTGGTGGATATTTATAGGACGCGGAGAAGAAATGAGAAGCGCCTTTTCAGGAGGAAGAAGCAGGAGATGGAAAGGCTTGAGTGTGAGAAGTTGGAGAATAGCAGGAGCAGGAATGATGCCCGCGACTTTTACCGGAGGGTCAAACGCAGGACTCAAGGGTATAAGTCTGGATCGCTTGCCTGCAGGAGGGATGATGGAAATCTTGTCACAGATGCAGAGACAGTACTGAGGTTATGGAGGGATCACTTTGAATGCCTTTTGGCTGGAGGCAACCAAGAGCCTGATGAGGAAGATCCACTAACCCCAATCAGAGAGGATGGTGTTGAAGTTCCCATCCCTAGGTACCTTAATTAGCTAACCCCCCTCGTCACACCCCATTAATTTTTATTCCCCACTCCACTTCCTGTCCAAGAACCCGCATTATATATCTACTGTTGTCAATATGAAAATTTTGTGTTTCCATATTAATATCATAAGGCCCTTCCAGGTCAATGATTGTATTATGCAAAATACATATACTCTTCACAATTATATCAACAAAATTGGGGGCTGTCTGAATAGGCTTCCAAAGAAGACGCCATTTGGATGTTATGATACCAAAGGCACATTCAATACATCTTCGAGCTCTGGAAAGTCTAGTGTTAAAATATTCGTTGTTTGCATTTATATCTCTTCTTGTATATGACCTTAAAAGATTTTCGAGAAGTGGATAAGCCTCATCACCAATAAAAACATATGGCATCTTTGTGTTTGTTCCAGGCAAGCAAGCAGCATATAGAGTTGTGATGCGTTGAATGTTCCACCATCACTTTGTTTTCCGTAACCTTCAACTTCTATGGCAGTAAATTTGCAATTGGCATCTGCTACCGCTTGAAGTACTACCGAAAAGTACTTTTTATAATTATAGAACATAGACCCGGAATCCGCTGGATACTTAATACGGATGTGTTTTCCAACAATTGCTCCAGCACAATTGGGAAAATTCCACAGATTCCAAAATTTGTCTGCCGTCTGGCTAATTATTTCCTTTGTGGGCTGAGGCATATGTAGCGGTTGTAGCTCCTCCCAAAGAGCTATTACAGTCTCTTTTACTACAACTGAAACAGTAGTCCTCCCAATTTTAAATGAATATGCCAATAATGAGAAAGATGCTCCAGTAGCTAAAAATCTGTAATTACGGATAATTTTTGACATAAGTGTAAATAATTAATAAAATTTGTATTTCAGAAAGCTGTTTAAAAAAAAAAATGGAAGAACGTCCGTGACCAATTTCGCAACGAATGGAAAAAAATTCCTGTTCCAAAATCTGGAGACCCTGGAGTTTCAGAGGAGTCCTACAGCCGTTATATTTCTTGGCCTCATTTTAATAGTCTTCTTTATTTTAAAAGACCAAAAAGACCAAACCGCGTAAATTGGTTGGAAGTTTCGACAGTTCATCACAATTTTGCTTGGAGGCATCTTCTCCAGGATTTTCAGAAGTGTCTCTAGATGAGACCATCAGTGAAGAAAGCTATGTGAAGATGAACCAATTTATCAACCGAAAAAAAAGCAAAAGAAGATGACTGCATCGGAAGACTTAGTAGCTATTGAGCAACAAAAATTACTGTTGCTTGAAAAGAAAACTATCAACAAAAAAGAGAAAGACGACGACGAGGCATTTTTTGACAGCCTATTACCATATATGCGGCAAATGGATCCGAAGAAAAAATTATTATGCAGAATGGAGATACAGAAAACTATTTTTAATTTTTCTTTTGACAGTTTTTCCGATACCAATGTTATTACTAAATTATAATATTATTAAATACTTTTAATACCATGTGACCAACTATATTATACATATATATATATGTATAATAAATATAATTGAAATATATTAAAAACGTACCTCAATGTTATTATTAATTTTTGGCAAGGCAGTATAGGGTGTTTAACAAAATTTGGCCAATTCTTCGTCAAACGACTACTTTTTTTATTTAATATATAATCAAAAGTCGATAAAGACATCCGCGCATAGTTAAAGAACTTATCTGAGTGGTTTCGTAAATCATTATATAAATTATTGTATTCTCCTCTTGTATTTCTACTGCAGTTAAGGGGGTGGGCGCCAGTTTTTGTTTTTAACAGAAAGTTAATAGTTGCGCTTGATGCAAAAAATTCTTCGTCCGAATCTATCACGTTCACATTAATAACTAAAAGAGAGCAATGTAGCTCGTTTCTCGCAAAGCTCTCACTCTGCCATCTTCTCGCTTTGCTTATAGCTTCTCGCGCGCACTCTGCCGTCAGCCTTAGGAGGGGATTCCATCTTACGTGGCTTAAAGAACCACATATGGGTCCGAGGGAACAAGGGAGGTGCGACACTGCAGAGCAAGTAGCGACAGTGGCACTGGCTGCGTTTCGTCGACGAGACGCAGTTAACGACCGAGGGGTGCGGGGAACTGCCGAGTCGCCAGCGGTGAGGTGAGCAGAGCCGCGTGCGTCGACTGCGCTGCCGCGAGCGTCGACTGCGCTTTGCGAGCGTCGAGTACCGCTGCCCGACTCGGATATAAAAGGCCGACGGTCAGCAGCAGGAAGACAGTCAGCTTACAGCCTTCACAGTGAACAGAGCTCCAGCTTCGGGAAAAAAAAGCTGAGCTCAAGTAATAAGTTCTCAAGTTTTATGTTTCAAGTGTCAAGGATAACAGCCCAGGATAACAGTCAAGGATAACAGCCACGGATAACAGTCAAGGATAACAGTTAAAAAAATAAACGCGGAACAACAATCAAGGATAACCACGGAACAACGATCAAGGAACAACATTACAGGATCGACAGCAAGGCGCACACAACGATCAAAGAAGTCACAGGAAAATGGTAGGACTCCGATGGGTCTCTTATCGCCGGAAGGCCGAGCTGGAGGCAATGGCGGACGAGTTTGGGTTCGAAAGTGAGGGCACCGTGGAGGAGCTGCGAGCCCGTCTGGCCGCTTTCATAAACCGGAAGGATCACACTTCGGACATCATCGAACGACTGGAAGCTCTCGAGGCAAAGTTCGGTACAGCCGCGAGCCCAGACCGAAGGCTCCCAGTTTTCGATAAGCTGCCGAGTGCTACTGCATCCCCAATGGAGGAAACACGAGCGAAGCCGAGTCCAGTCCCCGAGGTAAAGCCCGCGATATCCACGCAGACACTCACCGTACCCCAGCCTAGTACATGAAGGAGTCACACCATCAACCAACAATATGTGATTTATCAGCAACGCGACCCCAGTATAGAGCGAACAGGATACCACACCGAGATTCAAAGGCAAGATGGCGCTGCTTTCGCCCACACCGCGGACCGAATGCGACGCTGGGGGATCACCTTTGATGGCACTTCTGACCGTCTTCGGTTCATCGAACTTCTAGAGGAGCGGGCCACGAGCTACCGGATTGACACCAGAGATATGCCACAGGCCATACCGGAGTTGTTGCTGGGATCCGCCGAGGACTGGTTCAGGACGAGCGGACTACAGGGGGAAACATGGACGGTATTCAGGAGGGAATTCCTCGATTTCTTCCTACCTCCACGATACTTCCCGAGGCTCGAGGACGAGATCCGGCTTCGATACCAAAGGTCAGGGGTGCCGTACAAGTCATATATGGTGGATATCCGTCTTATGATGCGGCGGGCTGGATACTCGGAGGCCCAGGAGCTAGAAAGAATCTACGAAAACTTACTACCAGAATACCAATTATTCGTAAGACGAAATTATTTCAGGACACTAAGGGAGCTGACCTCACTCACGATCAATTACGAGATGACGCGGGAAAGAGAGAGAGAGAGCGAAAGCAGTGGAACTCGTACCAGGAGCAGCGCCAACAACCCACCCCAAAGCCGAGAAGTCGAGACACCTGAGCCACCGTTTGGACTCCACCGAATGAGGCACCGCCATGTTCAGGAACCTCGCTGGAGCAGCCGGTTATCCGGTAGGCTCTGTGTCACGTAGTGGAGGAGTCACCTGGTTGACCTCGTTTATACCCCCACAGACAATGGAGAATGCAGGTCGACTACCCCTATGACAACGGCAGGTGGAAGAGTGGCTCAACGAGCTGCCCATGCTCCCGCTGCAAGGAGAACAGCCCGACGTCATCATGGTCAGCGACTCCGACGACGAGGACACAGTGAGCCGACAGGAGGACGCCGTCGACGAAGACGACATAAGCACCGTCTTATTCCCCGAGCTGGAGGAAATCATGGACCCGTGCGTGTCCTCAACCACGCACACGCCACCACAAATAGCACGGCTCCAGGTGCTGTCTGATGACGATGGGGTATCCACGATCCGGCCCGGCCGAGCATTACGGTGGGTGGAGCCATCACCCGAGGAGCTAGAAGCCGCAGCATCCGAGCTACTAGCAAACTTGCAACCCGCAGACGAGCTGGAGGACTGGGAGATGGCCTTACACATGCCGTTGGAGGAAGTGGAGGACATGCTAGGAGCACCGGGCAGTGTGGCAGATGTAAACCGCGCGTTGTTTACACCCCAGGAAGGTTGGCAGAAAGCTCCGTCAGACTGGCGAGTGGCAACGCCAGGACGACGGTTGCCGGAAACCTTAATGGAACAGATCCGATCCCGGCAAGCTCTAGGGGTCCACCGCCGAATCCGGTTCGCGCTCCATGAGGACGGAGCGAACTTCCGGGTCATGATGGGCACAGGAGGGCGGGTATCTATAGTTTTTCACTGGCATAAGTAAGGGGGGGTGTGAGGACTCAAACTGTGAGTCCCACAGATTTAGTTAGTTTAGTTAGTTAGCATTATTTTTACTGTTAGGGGCAATGAAGCCACCCAATGAATGGAGTCTTAGGATTAATAGTTATTTAGTTATAAGTCAGATTATTTAATTTATAAGACCCAATGAAGACAGTATAAGACCCATTGGAATGCATCCAATAGTCAGGGAAACATATATACCCCACTAGTATTAGACATAAGAACAGGGTATAGGCTCGCTATTAGAAAAACCCACCACCATTCACATACCTAAGATAGGAGGAAGGGAGACAACAACGGCCGATCAAACGAGCGAAAACAGAGCAGCAAAAGTGAGCACGCGCAAAGAGCGGCGCTCCCAACACCCGCACATGAGCGGCTCGCTTAACAGCTGGAGAGCGCAAGCGCACACACCCGAGCACACTCAAGAGCGGCGCTCTCAGCAACTAGAGAGAAAGAGCAAGCGCACGCACACAAACGCTTACACGCACACGCACACAGACGAGAAGAGAAAGCGTAGTGAAAGTGAAAGGACGTGTTTTTCCAACGCTGCGCGTAGTTTTTACATATTGCAGCAGCGACGTTTCGAGCACAGGTGCAAAATAGTGCACAACATAGCAGAGCCATACCGGAGTGATGCCCTATTGTTTCGGTCGTGTATAACGCGAATGATTGTATACAATTGTACACAATTCCACAAAAATTAGTTTTGGCGGGAGACACTGCGGAAAAATCAGCTGATCGTGCTGCCAACTGATCTCGGTGGATGCTTTGGAATCCCATTAGCAAAACAGCGCTGCCAACTGATCAGCAAAACAGTGCTGCCAACTGATCGGCCACTGTACCAGTCGAGTGGCGTTGCCAGACCAACAACCTACTAGCCGCTGAGCGCCAGATTTAAATTTGAATACGGATTGGAGCTTTCATTTATATCTATATCTATATCTATATCAACTGGTTAAGGCGAAGCCGAAACATATTGAAAAGGTGGCTGGGAACAAGAGGGAAAGCTACAGCAGAGTGTGCAGTAGAGGGTAGGGCAGAGGGTACAGCAGTGGGTAGAGAAGAGGGTACAGCAGTGGGTAGAGAAGAGAGTTACAACAGAGGGTACAGCAGCAGTGGGTACAACGGCATCAGGAGCCGCAAACAACAAAAATTAAATTGAGCCGCAGGTGTAGGCAATTTCCACTTAACTGCGCGCCTCGCTTCGCCTCGCACCGTGAAAAAACGCGAACATTTGGAAATTTGCTGAAATTTCTCCCTTTGCAATTCTGTGCAGCTGAGAATAACAGCTGACAGCGCTGCCAACTTACGCAAGTGATCGCTCGGACTCAATTGGCGTTGCCAGATCAACTGCACTGCCAGGGATGCATGATCAGCTGGGCGCGAAATTCAAATATCTAATTTGAATATCGTAACGTTTAAGTAATATTCAAATATTAATTAAATTTGAACTTTACTAAAGTGGACCGCTGCCGTAACTGCGTATCAATAAAAATTTATATTTAAATGTACATTTATATTTATATTTACATATAAATCTATATTTATATTTATATATAAATTTACATTTATATTCATATATATATTTATGCTTATATTTATATATATAAATTGTTGTGGAGTGGACCGATAGTTAGCAAAGAACAGGCATAAAGGTCGCGGACAAGACTAATCATCAACCTCTCGCCATTTCGGTGCCTAAGTAGAGGCTCTGGTGTCCGAAAAGAGGCGGAATAACCTCCATCAGGCTAAGCCTAGGAGAAATCCGTGGCCTTCGAGGGACTCGTTCTTACTCTCCTTATTGGTGCTCCACGGCTGTTAAGGCTAATCCTCTGCTATCAAATAAATGGATAGGTCTGGGGGCTTCGCCCCCACTGACGACGACCCATTCAGGAGGAGCTCCAGAATGTCGAGGGCCCCAACAAGAGGAGCAGGATCTGCGGTGCAGGAAGCAGGAATCCCAGTGCCGGCGGTCGTGACAGAGGATCATCCGATGCCCAGACGCCGCAGTGCTGTAGAACTTGACATCTTGGTCGCTACAACCAGTAGCTCTAGTTCTACGTGCAACCAGAAAGGCTTGGAAGTTATTAGCGTCCCGACGCACAAGATCGGTGGAAAATCGCCACCTGTATCGCCTATTCGGCCCTTTGATCTAGCCACGGCGCTCAAAAACGACGGCCTCCGGAGCATACAATGAAAATGAGTGGCAAAACCAACGTGTTGCTTTCCGCTTTTGAAACGCAGCGCCATGTCACCAAAGAGACCAAAGGCGTAGTAGTAACGGAACTCTCTGCTCTCATCAACAGGGCGATCGAACTCCAGGAAGGCATCCCTAAGGAGAATCAGTCTACGTCCATTGCTACTCAAACCGAGCCCCAAAAGCCTGGCAAAAAGGTTATTTCCAAAGAGCAAGCGCCAAAGCTGCAGGTGCCCAAAGTCCAGGCACCCAAGCCGAGCAACTATCCTGGCCGTATCACACATGAAAAGGCAAACCCCATGGTGAAGGTGACCAATCCATGCAGCTATGCATCTGTCGCCAAGGAGGCTAGCACGGGAGCCGAGTGGAATAAAGTACAGCCTAAACGACTGAGGAAAAAGCCAGAGGCTCTAATAGTGAAGAAGACGGGTGCGGTCTCCTATGCTGAAATGCTCCGTAAGCTAAAAGCCGACCCGAACCTCAGCGAATTTGGCAAACATGTCCACAAAATTCGTAGAACTCAGCAAGGGGAGCTGTTGGAGGGGAAAGCCTCTGAAAGCGTCCCTAAATTCAAGAGTGAGCTGGAAGCAACGCTAAAAGAGATGGCATCGGTACGCACGGGTGCACAACGAATAGCAATATCCTGCAGTGGACTGGACGAGGCTACGACAGCAGATGATCTCCACAGCTGTCTGGTAACGCAGTTCCAGGGCATTCTGCTAAAACCAGAGGACATCAGGGGCCTACGCAGAATGCGAGATGGGACTCAGATAGCCTCTATCCTGATGAATGCAAATGATGCGATTGTGGTCCTTGAGAAGGGCACAGCAACAGTTGGATGGTCAAGGTGCCGCATCATCAAGGACGACCGGCCCACAAGATGCTACAGGTGCCTGGGGTACGGTCATCGTGCAACGAACTGCAAGGCGCCCGATCGGACAGACTGCTGTTTGCGATGCGTTGAGCGAGGGCATAAGGCAAAGGGATGTGTCGCACCACCAAAATGCCTAATATGCAGCGACGAAGTGGACAAAAACCACCCGACGGGCTGCTATGCATGCCCGACCTACAAAGCGTGCCTTAAAGAAGCGAAGTCGCATCATAATGCAGGACCAAATTAATTTTATACAGCTCAATGTTAACCATTGCGCAGCTGCTCAGAGTCTCCTGGCTCAGACCGCGGTGGAGCGCAAGGCAGACATCATGATCTTGAGCGAACCCTATATCCCTGTTCGCAACAACTCTTCGATGATTCTGGACGACACTGGTAAAGCAGCTATTAAATGCTGTAGCCCCTGCACGTTCAGGAATTGGCTGCCTCGCTGATGCGTGGGATTGCATATGCGAGAATAAACGGTGTTCATATATACAGCTGCTATGCTCCGCCTAGCGACAGCCCTGCCCAGTTTGAGGAGTTGCTGGAAGCACTGGTTAGCCATGCGAGAGGTCGCGGCCCGAAGATTGTTGCTGGCGACTTTAATGCCTGGGCAGCAGAATGGGGCAGCAGGGTATCGAATCCCAGAGGACGAGCGGTGATCGACGCCATGGTAATGCTGAACCTCATACTGCTGAACGACGGCCGTAAACCGACGTTCAACAATGAAAGGGGCACGTCTTTCATCGACATTACCTTTGTCAGCAGAGGGGTGGTGGCTGATTCCAGCTGGATGGTCCACGACGTGGTAACGCTGAGTGATCACGCTCTGATTTCCTTCAACATCTCACCAATTGGCACGATTTGGAGGCGACAGAGAAGAAGAAGAAGAAGAACGGTCGGGCAAGCCGGGACTCTAGGAAGATTGATGAAGATATGCTGACATACCATATCGCCTCCCTTCGAATCTCAAATGGTCATGCAGACACAATGGCGGCCGATCTCATGAAGTTGCTAGAAGCAACGTGCGATGTAACCATGCCAAGGAGAAAAAAAGCGCAGCGCAAGCCGCCAGTATACTGGTGGAGCTCCACCTTAAATCAGCTACGGTCTGAATGCCTCAGGGCAAGGAGAAGGGCGCAACGAGCCAGAGGCAGCACCCATTACGCAGCTCTAATGGATACTTTTAAAACCAAACGCACTGAATTTAAGCACGGCATATCGGCTGCCAAGTCCCGCGCCTTTAATGAACTGCTGGATACTGTAGATAAGAATACCTGGGGTCTTGCCTATAAGCTTGTAACCAACAAGCTAAGGAAAAGAGAGGCAACTCCATCGGACCCTGCTGTCCTGGCTGAAATTGTAGCGGAATTATTCCCAAGGCAGACCACTAGATGGCGTCCAATAGCAGTGGCCCCTCCACATGATTTCCCGTGCATCACAGATCACGAAGTTGTCGAGGCAGCCAAGCGAATTAAGCCCAACAAAGCTCCTGGCCTGGATGGAATTCCTGGAGCAGTCGTCAAGGCAGTTGCGTTAGCCAGACCTGACATCTTCAGGGAAACCTTTCAGCGGTGTCTCTCGGACGGAGTCTTTCCAAAGAGGTGGAAAATGCAGAAACTAGTACTGTTGCCGAAAGGCAAGGGACCAGCAAATGCCGCAACCAGCTACCGCCCATTATGCTTACTGGATATCGTGGGTAAAATATTCGAGCGAATCCTGTATGCTCGAATAGAGGCTATCATAGAAAGCAGAAACGGCCTTGGAAGTAATCAGTACGGCTTTCGGACGGGAAAGAGAACCCTGGATGCTAAATGGCCAGTAATACTCGGTGCCATGCAGCAAACTTGAGCTAGCCCAATTTCTACACGAGAAGCACATTGACGTCATGCTTCTTTCTGAAACGCACCTAACAAGCAAATACAATTTTCAAATAAGAGATTACCACTTCTTCGGCACAAACCACCCCGATAGTAAAGCACACGGTGGCACCGGCATACTCATTAGAAAGGAAAACAACTCTATAAGACTCTAATAAAAGCCAACAATAAACTGGCTCAGGTACAAAAAGTACATAAGTTCACACATTGAGTTAAGCCCAAAGTTCAACACAGAATCTGATGTAGAAAGCTCCACATCCACTCTGGAATCCATCCTTACGGCAGCAGCCCGCTCTTCAACACCTAAAGCTAAACACGTTACACTCAACCCGTATAAGACAAGCGCACAAATAGACCAACTTGTCCTCGAAAAACGACGCTTACGAAGAGAATGGCAATCTTCCAGATATCCATCTGCAAAACAAAAGCTAAAAGTCGCTACACGAAAACTGACCAACGCTTTGAAAAAAGAAGAAGAATACGCGCAATACAGATATATAGAGCAACTTTCACCAACAGGCACCAAACAATCACTTTGGAGAGCCCACCCAACTCTTCGCCGCCCAACCGAAACCGTTCTGCCAATAAAGAATTCCTCAGGCGGTTGGGCCCGTACTGACGAAGACAGAGCCACCACGTTCGCCACTCACCTTCAAAAAGTTTTCATGCCAAACGAGGCAACAAGTACATTTACGCTACCGCCTTCACCCGACGACTACCACCAGCAACACACACCGATTGTGTTCCGCTCGAGCGAAATAACAAAAATTATTAAAGACACTCTCAGCCCTAAAAAATCTCCCGGCTGTGACCTAATAACTCCAAAAATGATCATCGAGCTGCCATCTTGTACAGTCCGCTATATCACCCAGCTTTTCAATGCCATTACCAAACTTGGCTACTGTACGGATTATGACCGGAGTCACCCGGTGCTACAGCTGTCGTAACAGCGGATTAACATTCTTTGCGTCGATGCCTAATTGAACTCAGCTGTATTCTTTCTGTTCTGTTGAAGTTTAGCGGTCATAGCGATAAGACGTAGTAATTTTTATGTATAATTAATGAAAGAAGTAAATTGAAGATAAATCGTGCACATGTGATTCTTATTTGCGAACCCCAGTACTATGATGCCAAAGCAGTGACGCATCACAACTATTCATTGGTGGCCCATGAGGGGAACTCTTGCTTATAAGAATCATATTTAATAATTGCTAAAAGCTGTTTGGCAATTTTATCTTCGCTGTTGGTTTCATCCAGATAAATCAACGTGCCTACGTTTTCTAACGCGCTCGCTCTCATCGCGACAGAGCTAAGTCCCGTTGCACTTGGATTCCGTTAGGATTGCCGAAATCTGTCTCTGCAAAGCAACACGTCAAAGAAGAACATAGATAACATACGAGCATTTGTGCACATTACATACAGTGGAGCAAAGTCAATATAAATCATGTCGAAGTTTGATCAACTGGTGCGAGTTCAAACTGACCGCATTGAGTTTTTGAAGCGCTTGTTCAGTAATGTGAAAAAAGACCCGAGTGTGCGGAAAACGGAAACATATTTCGAAAACGTTTGAATCAAATCGACGAGCATAACAAAGCATTATATCAGGCGCATCACACACTTATATGCATGGCAGAATACGAAGAAAGTGTGTATAATCAACAAAATACAATCAGCCAATTCGAAAACCTAGGCATGAAAAGTCGCGTTAATTATTTCATTTAAGAGGATAGCTTGCATCCCAGGTTGCAACAGGCTCAAGTTGAAGACGAATGGATTAGAGCGATATTATCTGTGTTAGACATCAGTACGTATGATGACTTCTAAATTAAGCATGGTATCTTGTTTAAAGATCCAATCAAGGAACTTGTAGTAGTACCATCGCTGATGGAAGAAGAAATTATTAAAAGTATCCATAGGTAAGGCCATTTTGCAGATAGAAGGCCGCGCGAGGCAGTTGAAAAAGTATTCTGTATTTGACAGTTATCTGCAAGTGCATAAGATCGTCAACAGTTGTATTAAGTGCATTATTTCGGACAGAAAGAAGTTTTCTTAATTCCAATAAAGAAAGAGGATATACCTTTAGGGACATATCACGTAGATTATGTTGGTCAGCTAGAACAGACTAGCCTAACAGACTACAAAATTTACTAGGTTTTATCCAAATAAAAATACGGCAGCTGAAGGAGTTGTAGATAGGCTCAAAAACAACAGCAGTGTTTGTAAATTCTAAGCGTATTATATCCGATAGACGTGCAGCTTTTATTTCGTACATGTTTTGGAATGTTGGGAAGGTGAGGGGATACAACATCTAATGATAGCGACAGGAGTTCCTCGGGGAAACGGTCAGGTTGAACGCGTCCATGACTTCTATATTAAGCATGGTATCTTGTTTAAAGATCCAATCAAGGAACTTGTAGTAGTACCATCGCTGATGGAAGAAGAAATTATTAAAAGTATCCATAGGTAAGGCCATTTTGCAGATAGAAGGCCGCGCGAGGCAGTTGAAAAAGTATTCTGTATTTGACAGTTATCTGCAAGTGCATAAGATCATCAACAGTTGTATTAAGTGCATTATTTCGGACAGAAAGAAGTTTTCTTAATTCCAATAAAGAAAGAGGATATACCTTTAGGGACATATCACGTAGATTATGTTGTTCAGCTAGAACAGACTAGCCTAACAGACTACAAAATTTACTAGGTTTTATCCAAATAAAAATACGGCAGCTGAAGGAGTTGTAGATAGGCTCAAAAACAACAGCAGTGTTTGTAAATTCTAAGCGTATTATATCCGATAGACGTGCAGCTTTTATTTCGTACATGTTTTGGAATGTTGGGAAGGTGAGGGGATACAACATCTAATGATAGCGACAGGAGTTCCTCGGGGAAACGGTCAGGTTGAACGCGTCCATGAAATTGTAATACCGGTAGGTATATATATATATATACATGTATACATATACACATATACACATATGGGAGATATTCATTTCGATCAATTTGGACGTGTTTTTGTTACGCTGCGCGTAATTCTTCGTTATCACGAAGTCTGCTTGTCGATATTGGCTGAGTAACTGCACAAAGCCACACGGTGTTAATGTACTTTATTTCGGCGCAATTAACCGTGAAAAAACGCGAACATTTGGAAATTTGCTGAAATTTCTCCCTTTGCAATTCTGTGCAGCTGAGAATAACAGCTGACAGCGCTGCCAACTTAGGCAAGTGATCGCTCGGACTCAATTGGCGTTGCCAGATCAACTGCACTGCCAGGGATGCATGATCAGCTGGGCGCGAAATTCAAATATCTAATTTGAATATCGTAACGTTTAAGCAATATTCAAATATTAATTAAATTTGAACTTTACTAAAGTGGACCGCTGCCGTAACTGCGTATCAACAAAAATTTATATTTAAATGTACATTTATATTTATATTTACATATAAATCTATACTTATACTTATATATAAATTTACATTTATATTCATATATATATTTTTGCTTATATTTATATATATAAATTGTTGTGGAGTGGACCGATAGTTTGCTAAGAACAGGCACAAAGGTCGCGGACAAGACTAATCATCAACCTCTCGCCATCTCGATGCCTAAGTAGAGGCTCTGGTGTCCGAAAAGAGGCGGAATAACCTCCAGCAGGCTAAGCCTAGGAGAAATCCGTGGCCTTCGAGGGACTCGTTCTTACTCTCCTTATTGGTGCTCCATGGCTGTTAAGGCTAATCCTCTGCTATCAAATAAATGGATTAACCTGTGGGGGCTTCGCCCCCACTGACGATGACCCATTCAGGAGGAGCTCCAGAATGTCGAGGTCCCCAACAAGAGGAGCAGGATCGGCGGTGCAGGAATCCCAGTGCCGGCGGTCGTGACCGAGGATCATCCGATGCCCAGACGCCGCAGTGCTGTAAACCCTGACATCTTGGTCGCTACAACCAGTAGCTCTAGTTCTACGTGCAACCAGAAAGGCTTGGAAGTTATTAGCGTCCCGACGCACATGATCGGTGGAAAATCGCCGACTGTATCGCCTATACGGCCCTTAGATCTAGCCACGGCGCTCAAAAACGACGACCTCCGGAGCATTCTAGAGAAAATGAGTGACAAAACCAACGTGTTGCTTTCCGCTTTTGAAACGCAGCGCCATGTCACCAAAGAGACCAAAGGCTTAGTAACTCTCTGCTCTCATCAACAGGGCGATCGAAATCCAGGAAGGCATCCCTAAGGAGAATCAGTATACGTCCATTGCTACCCAAACCGAGCCCCAAAAGCCTGTCAAAAAGGCTATTTCCAAAGAGCAAGCGCCAAAGCTGCAGGTGCCCAAAGTCCAGGCACCCAAGCCGAGCAACTATCCTGGCCGTATCACACATGAAAAGGCAAACCCCATGGTGAAGATGACCAATCCATGCAGCTATGCATCTGTCGCCAAGGAGGCTAGTACGGAATAAAGTACAGCCTAAACGACTGAGGAAGAAGCCAGAGGCTCTAATAGTGAAGAAGACGGGTGAGGTCTCCTATGCTGAAATGCTCCGAAAGCTAAAAGCCGGCCCGAACCTCAGCGAATTTGGCAAACATGTCCGCAAAATTCGTAGAACTCAGCAAGGGTAGCTGTTGCTGGAAGTCGAGGGGAAAGCCTCTGAAAGCGTCCTTAAATTCAAGAGTGAGCTGGAAGCAACGCTAAAAGAGATGGCATCGGTACGCACGGGTGCACAACGAATAGCAATATCCTGCAGTGGACTGGACGAGGCTACGACAGCAGATGATCTCCACAGCTGCCTGGTAACGCAGTTCCAGGGCATTCTGCTAAAACCAGAGGACATCAGGGGCCTTCGCAGAATGCGAGATGGGACTCAGATAGCCTCTATTCTGATGAATGCAAATGATGCGATTGAGAAGGGCATAGTAACAGTTGGGTGGTCAAGGTGCCGCATCATCAAGGACGACCGGCCCACAAGATGCTACAGGTGCCTGGGCTACGGTCATCGTGCAACGAACTGCAAGGCACCCGATCGGACAGACTGCTGTTTACGATGCGGTGAGCGAGGGCATAAGGCAAAGGAATGTGTCGCACCACCAAAATGCCTAATATGCAGCGACGAAGTGGACAAAAACCACCCGACGGGCTGCTATGCATGCCCGACCTACAAAGCGAGCCTTAAAGAAGCGAAGTCGCATCATAATGCAGGACCAAATTAATTTTATACAGCTCAATGTTAACCATTGCGCAGCTGCTCAGAGTCTCTGTAGTAGCCGTTGTCTAGCTTGCACTCATAAACTCTCTTAAAGTCCAACTATCAAAAAACACTCAAATAATTTGCCGCACTCAAACGACAATTCCTAATTCGCCGTCGTCACATTTCAATGCTCTCGCATAAGGCAGATAGAAAAAGGGAACATAAAGAGAGAAGATGATCAACGGTTAATTTTGGCAACAACCGTTCTTATGCCGCGTGCATTGGCAGAGCGAATATTCTCTCTCGTTGTCTATAAAAGGGCGTGAATTCAACGAGCAGTCACATTTTTATCAGAGTGCAGCGCAGACTGACGCTAAACCGTCCAGTCATTAAATTGAAACATTTGCAGAAAAAATATAAAATCGGAGTTAATAAAGGCTAAATAAATATAAATATTAATTTATATTAGAAGAAAGCCAAAGTTATTGAACGTCCGTGAATAGCAGCGCTAATTGCTGCGTAACTTTGCCAGCAGACGCGACCGCACAGTTTGGAAGCCATTGTGAAAACATACAAAAAGGTGATATTCCGTGAATGTTTAAACAAATAGTCAATGCTAATTATATATCTTTACTCATAGCGATATTTGATTTAAACACGGCCGGCCCTGAAAAGCGTTTCCACGCCGTCAAATACAGCCAGGCCGGTCGTGTACATAGGAGCCCCCAGTGGCTGCAAAACTATACACTGGGCGGCGAAACACTGACATTTTTGGGCCACTGCGAATAAAACAGGGCCGTGAAACGCGCCAAGCTGATATATCAGTAAAAAACGGTTGCGACTCCCTAGCTCAACGTGGCTCCGACGTCATTTAGATGATCATCACGCCACAATAATTTTATAGTTGCAGACCGGAGATATATATAGCGGTAACAGCCGCAGTAGCTCATACCGACACGGTTATGTCTAGCCTGACATAGGTCCACCCGACCTCAGCAGCAAAAGAGAAGCGCTAAGGCGTTCCTTTTCTCTCGGCAGCCCAGAGGCGGCATGCCAACAAAAAGTATCACGCTAGTATAAATACATTTTTTATATCATATCTTTTCACTTAAACTCTATCTAATAACGTCCTTTGTTCACGTATATTCCTAAGGCAATTTAAAACTTATACAACTCGCAGTAGCAATTTAAAACAAGCACACCCATATGGACACACACACATAACTACATAAACCTTTTTCCAAGACAGCACAGCAGCGACATCGAAGGACCCATCGATTCAGCGGATATCATCTGAGTAACAAATGTATGTGAATAATTGATCTTGTCAATGGTATGCTCATTGAGCCAATGTAGTTATGCTTGTAGTGGTCCATATAAATATATATCTATATGAAATAATTGTGAATTTCCCTTGTCGTAAAAAGAAGTGAAGCTACTGCGCGTTCATTTAAATATCCTCTTGCTCTTTTTATAACGAATTGTTATTGCCCTTGAATTTGAACATGAAATCTCTAAATATCTTTATGTTAAAATACCCTAAACCGAATGAATAAAATCAAAATGAATTATAATGTTAACCTAATCATGCCAATCTAATAATTTAATGCGGTTCATCGCCGACCAAATGGATGCCCATAATAGTGAAATTTAATACTTTTACGTAGTATTAATTAAGGGATAGCCGAGAAGTCCGCGAGCTATCATGGTAGGGAGGGTACAGAGCGGGATACGATCAACATCCAAGTATCCTAGCATAATATGACCAGCATATAGCATCCATAAACAGTGTGGTTTATTTGAATACAATTTAGTTGTCGATTTTCAATTCCGTAGTGCACTTATTCATTATTTTTCCCGTAGCGCGTATATGTATAGGCAAGAAAAGAACCCACACCCCATCCGGCGAGCTTAGACCAGAGAGAAGCCAGAAGTGCACGAACCTTCTTAGCCTAGCATATAGTCAACACTAGTGGTATATACACAACAGCAATTCCACACGCTACATCTCCTGGCTCAGACCGCGGTGGAGCGTAAGGCAGACATCATGATCTTGAGCAAACCCTATATGCCTGTTCGCAACAACTCTTCGATGATTCTGGACGAGACTGGTAAAGCAGCTATTAAATGCTGTAGTCCCCTGGCACGTTCAGGAATTGGCTGCCTCGCTGATGCGTGGGATTGCATATGCGAGAATAAACGGTGTTCATATATACAGCTGCTATGCTCCGCCTAGCGACAGCCCTGCCCAGTTTGAGGAGTTGCTGGAAGCACTGGTTAGCCACGCGAGAGGTCGCGGCCCGAAGATTGGCAGCAGAATGGGGCAGCAGAATGGGGCAGCAGGGTATCGAATCCCAGAGGACGAGCGGTGATCGACGCCATGGTAATGCTGGACCTCATACTGCTGAACGACGGCCGTAAACCGACGTTCAACAATACAAGGGGCACGTCTTTCATCGACATTACCTTTGTCAGCAAAGGGCTGGTGGCTGATTCCAGCTGGATGGTCCAGGACGTGGTAACGCTGAGTGATCACGCTCTGATTTCCTTCAACATCTCACCTATTGGCTCGATTTGGAGGGGACAGAGAAGAACGGTCGGGCAAGCCTGGGACTCTAGGAAGATTGATGAAGAGATGCTGACATACCATACCGCCTCCCTCCGAATCTCAAATGGTCACGCAGACACAATGGCGGCCGATCTCATGAAGTTGCTAGAAGCAACGTGCGATGCAACCATGCCAAGGTCTGAATGCCTCAGGGCAAGGAGAAGGGCGCAACGAGCCAGAGGCAGCACCCATTACGCGGCCCTAATGGATACTTTTAAAACCAAACGTACTGAATTTAAGCACGGCATATCGGCTGCCAAGTTCCGCGCCTGTAATGAACTGCTGGATACTGTAGATAAGGAAACCTGGGGTCTTGCCTATAAGCTTGTAACCAACAAGGTAAGGAAAAGAGAGGCAACTCCATCGGACCCCGCTGTCCTGGCTAAAATTGTAGCGGAATTATTCCCAAGGCAGACCACTAGATGGCGTCCAATAGCAGTGGCCCCTCCACCTAATTTCCCGTGCATCACAGATCACGAAGTTGTCGAGGCAGCCAAGCGAATTAAGCCCAACAAAGCTCTTGGCCTGGATGGAATTCCTGGAGCAGTCGTCAAGGCAGTTGCGTTAGCTGGACCTCACATCTTCAGGGAAACCTTTCAGCGGTGTCTCTCGGACGGAGTCTTTCCAAAGAGGTGGAAAATGCAGAAACTAGTACTGTTGCCGAAAGGCAAGGGACCAGCAAATGCCGCAACCAGCTACCGCCCATTATGCTTACTGGATATCGTGGGTAAAATATTCGAGCGAATCCTGTATGCTCGAATAGAGGCTATCATAGAAAGCAGAAACGGCCTTGGAAGTAATCAGTACGGCTTTCGGACGGGAAAGAGAACCCTGGATGCTCTCACCTCAGTGAGAAACATTGCCAAGAATGCCCTCGATGGTGATAGATGGCTGGGAGGAAAAAAAAAGTATTCAACACCGCTTCAACACCGCTAAATGGCCAGTAATACTCGGTGCCATACAGCGAATGGGTATCCCGGAGTACCTCAGGATCATTGTTGGCAACTACTTTACCGAACGGGTCCTTTGGTTCGATACGGACGCTGGCCCGAGAAGGTACCGTGTGTCGGCAAGTGTTCCCCAAGGATCTGTACTTGGACCGATCCTGTGGAACATCATGTACGATGGGATTCTGCGCATTAACAGGCCCTTGGGAGCTGAATTACATTGCTGTGCGGATGATGTGGCAATAACTGCAGTGGCTAAAACAATAGCAGATCTGGAAGCCAATTGCAATGCGGCAATAAGTGCGGCTATCGACTGGCTCGAGAATGCCGGCAAAACTGAGGCTGTACTATTAAGCAGTAGAAAGAAAGTGGAGAAAATGCTGATCAATGTCAACGGGACACAAGTAGCCTCTCAAGTGTCCTTGAAGTACCTGGGGGTTCTGATAGACCACAGACTTTCATTCAAGGACCATGCTAGATACGCCAGCAGGAAGGCGGCAATTACAACGGCTGCCTTGTCGAGACTCATGCCCAACGTAGGAAGCCCCAGAAATACGGCCAGGAAACTTTTAGTGGCGGTAGCAAAGGCTTCGCTGCTCTATGCTGCACCAATTTGGAGCCAAGCCACCATAAAAGGGTCATACCTGAAAGGAGCGCGCTCTGTATTGCGGTCTATGGCACTTAGACTAATTAGAGGCTTCAGGTCGGTATCCGAAGACGCAGCACTAGTGCTGGCAGGCTTGCCGCCAATTGACCTCGAGATCAAGACTTTGTCTAATTCGGGAAGGCGTTACCCGGCTGGAGGCACACGAGCGGATACTGGTTGAGTGGCAGAGAAGATGGCAAGCATCGAAACGTGGGAGGTGGTCCTACCAGCTCATCCCCGACATAGCGGTATGGGCGGATTGCCGTCACAAGAACTTGGACTACCACTTAACCCAGTTCCTCACGGATCATGGCTGCTTCCGGGCCTATCTACTGCGTTTCCGACACGTCGTGTCAGCTCAATGCCTCTTCTGTCCCGATGCGGATGAAACGGCGGAGCATGTGCTGATGCACTGCTCCAGGTTTACGGCGGAGCGGGAGCAGCTAAGAGCGCTGACTTGTGATCCGCTCAGTCCAAGCGGCCTGATCGGGACTATGATGGCGAACAGCGATTCATGGGAGCTGGGTCACAGCATCATCACCAACATGATGAAAAGGGTCCGTGCTGACGAGATGGCCAACAGAGCTGGAGGCTAATGCAGAGGACGCGTTCCTGTGTGGTGGCGGGAAAGAATACTACCTCAGCGACTCCGGCTTGTCGTAAAAGGCGACTAATGGGGTGAAGGACGTGCGGCTCTTGGCCTAATTCTAAGGAAGGGAGTGCGATCTGGCTTCACATCCTGCTCATCGAAGTCATACCTTGACTGGCAGTCCCGGTGAGCTAGTAAAGGACCGAAGAGCATACGGAGGTTTTTGTTTTAGTACGTAGGCATAACCCTAATTGGAGGGTTAAGAATCGTGCATGCCACCTACGGACGGTAGGTGGTATCTTTAGAAGATTTTAATTTTCCTACCGTAAGGAGTTACAAAAAAAAAAAACACCCACACAGACACCTGCGCATGAGCGCAGCCAAAGAGCGGCTCAAGCAGCTGGAGAGAGAGAGAGAGAGAGCACGCTCACGCATATGAGTGCACGCACACGCACACATACGCCCGCGCACGAGTGCACTCTTACCTGCGCAGTATTTTGGGCATTATGAACCTGAAAATAACGGTACTGCTATCAGCCTTTGAGACGCAGCGCCACGTAACCAAGGAAACTAAGGGTGTGATTTCGGAGATGGCAGCTCTAAATGCCAGAGCAATACAGCTGCAGGAGACCATAGCTAAGGTGGCCCCATCAAAGAGCACGGCAACCCAGACGGAAGCGCAACTCAAACCAGCGAGCACCTCTGCAGCCAGCAAAAGGAGCGTCCCAGTGAAGCCGCCCCCGAAAAAGCTACCCGCTAGCAAGGTCGTGACATTGCAGACGCCCAAGGTGAAGGAGCCTGTTCTGCTCAGCTTCGCGTCCGTTACCAAAGAGGGTAGCAAAAAGGCGGAGTGGACTAAGGTGGCACCTAAGCGACTACGCAAAAAGCCGAAGGCTATAATAATTAAAAAGACGGGAGAAGCCTCGTACACGGACTTGCTCCGTAAGCTCAAAGCAGATCCGAGCCTGTCAGGGCTTGGCAGCCATGTCAAAAAAATCAGGAGGACTCAACAAGCTGAGTTGCTGCTCGAAATGGAGGGGAAAGCTTCTGCAAGAGTGCTCAAATACAGAGGAGCAATTGAAGAATCCCTTCGGGAAATGGCTGCGGTCCGCACGGGCGCGCAGAGAATGGCGCTAACCTACAGCGGCATGGATGAGGTGACGACAGCAATGGAGCTTTACAACTGCATGGCCTCCCAATTCGAAGGGATTCAGCTGAAGCCAGAAGATGTGCGTGGGCTGCGCAAAATGCGAGCTGTCGTAACAGCGGATTAACATTCTTTGCGTCGATGCCTAATTGAACTCAGCTGTATTCTTTCTGTTCTGTTGAAGTTTAGCGGTCATAGCGATAAGACGTAGTAATTTTTATGTATAATTAATGAAAGAAGTAAATTGAAGATAAATCGTGCACATGTGATTCTTATTTGCGAACCCCAGTACTATGATGCCAAAGCAGTGACGCATCACAACTATTCATTGGTGGCCCATGAGGGGAACTCTTGCTTATAAGAATCATATTTAATAATTGCTAAAAGCTGTTTGGCAATTTTATCTTCGCTGTTGGTTTCATCCAGATAAATCAATGTGCCTACGTTTTCTAACGCGCTCGCTCTCATCGCGACAGAGCTAAGTCCCGTTGCACTTGGATTCCGTTAGGATTGCCGAAATCTGTCTCTGCAAAGCAACACGTCAAAGAAGAACATAGATAACATACGAGCATTTGTGCACATTACATACAGTGGAGCAAAGTCAATATAAATCATGTCGAAGTTTGATCAACTGGTGCGAGTTCAAACTGACCGCATTGAGTTTTTGAAGCGCTTGTTCAGTAATGTGAAAAAAGACCCGAGTGTGCGGAAAACGGAAACATATTTCGAAAAACGTTTGAATCAAATCGACGAGCATAACAAAGCATTATATCAGGCGCATCACACACTTATATGCATGGCAGAATACGAAGAAAGTGTGTATAACCAACAAAATACAATCAGCCAATTCGAAAACCTAGGCATGGAAGTTTACTGTTTAGTGGCAGAAGAAAAGAAACGAATGTATCCAGTTACAGTGACGCACAACGAATCAACTAACTCCACAATATCAACACATGTAGAGGAAGTACGGATACCATTGCCAAAATTACCAGTTCCGAAATTCTCTGGCAACTGCGCGGACTGGCCAAGTTTTCATGATGCATTTTTACGCTTGATTCACAATAATGAACGTCTGGATAAGATTCAAAAGTTCCACTTTTTAAAGGAAACATTACCAGTAGGACTGGAGAACGACATTCGCCAAATCGCTTTAACTGAAGCAAATTATCAAGTCGCTTGGACCACACTACTACAACGGTATAATAATCCACGCATTGTGTTCGCCAGCCACATGAACAACTTACCGAATCTTTCTAAAGAAAAATCTGCTGACATTCGGTCTATGGTTAGTACAGTCAACGTCTGCATTGCCGCTTGCAATACCGTCAAGGCGCCGCTACAGGGAGATTTTTGGCTGACTCATTACCTAACAACTTAACTACCTAAAGACACTCACACAGCGTGGGAGCATCATCTGGGCAGCAAGATCGACGTTCCTGCATATAAAGATCTGCAGCAGTTCCTCAATGATCGACTTGTTACGTTAGACGCTATTGAAAGCCGTAACGCGTGCAACGGCATGAAAACTTCAAATGAGCCTTCAGACGTCACTAAACGCGTGCGTGTGCACAGCGCCCACACCAGGTCGGGTGCTTCCGCGTCCGCTTGCTATCATTGTGGCAATTTGCACATCCTTCGAAGATGTCCGCAATTTCTTTCAATGGATTGCTACCAACGGAAAGAAGTGGCCAGCAAGGCAAAATTATGTCTAAATTGCCTGGGAAAATCGCACACACAGGCAAGCTGCCCCAGCAATAAGAATTGTCTTCATTGTGGTCAACGTCATCACACGATGTTACATTTTCCAGCAACACAGCCAACGATGACAGCCTCCTCAACATCATGCCAAAGTTCGGCAACCAGTTCAGATGCCAAGCCGACTCTACAGTGCATGTCAACCACAACTGCAGCTCGGGTTGTACTCAGCAACACACATACAGGATGCCAGGCCACGGTAAACGCGCTTCTTGACCAAGGATCAGAAGCAACTATCATTTCGGAGCATGCTGTGCAGTCTCTCCAGCTCTCCCGAAGCACAACTCGCACGTCAATCACCGCAGTCGGTCAAGATTCAGGCCGACGCTGCAAATTCACCGTTAGTTGTTCGGTGCAAACAGCAACTAACCCAAATTTCTCATGCCAAGTCAAAGCTTTCCAGCAGGAAACTGGAGTCATATCCATGGTCTCATGCTCGCAGATCCCCAGTATTATAGATCAAAGCGAATCGATATAATTTTTGGAGCCGACCTTATGGCACAACTCTTGTTACCTGGAACAAAGATTGGCTTGCCAAACGAACCCATAGCGCAGAATACTCAACTCGGATGGGTTCTGTTAGGCAATGTTGGCAACACGCAGATTACACGTCACATTCGTTGTAATCATGCCATAATAAACTCCGAAGAGCTGCTCAAAATATTCTGCGAGGTGGAATCAGTTCCAGAACGCCCAAAGCTCTCCAAAGAAGATCAATGGTGCGAGTCTTTCTTTAAAAAGACCCATCAACGTCAACCAGACGGCAGTTATCAAGTTCGTTTGCCATTCAAGAACTTTGATCCCAGTATGACGCTAGGAAAATCTCATCAGATCGCCCTGAACAGATATCTTCAACTCGAAAGGCGCCTTCAAAGGGACCCAGACAAATGGAGCAGATACTGCAAAGGAATTGAAGAATATTTTCAATTAGGACAAATCACGTTGGCTGAGACGAGCGAAAACTCAACCATAACCACGGATTCCTACGGTCAGCATGTTGCATCATGCGTGCAACCACATCATGCAGTTTTCAAAGAAGAAAGCCTCACCACAAAACAACGTATCGTTTTTGACGCATCGGCCCGGACTTCAAATGGCAGATCGTTAAACGATGTACTTTGTGTCGGTCCCACGCTGCAAAATGATCTGCCAGCCGTTCTCTTAAATTGGAGACAATATCAGTTTGTTTTCACTGCGGATATACAACGAATGTATCGCTGTATCAATGCCCACCCTGATGACACGCAGTTCCAGAGGATTTTATGGCGGGCGGCGGATGGAGTCATCAAACAGCATTGCTTAACTACCGTCACGTTTGGAACAGCGTCTGCACCTTATACAGCTATAAGAGTCATTCATCAAATAACTGAAGACACACAGACAAAATATCCTATGGCATCCAACGTTCTCAAAAATGAGATATATGTCGACGACATTCTCTCAGGCGATCATTCACACGAGGCAGCAATACGGAAAAGTTCGCAAACTATGCTAGCTTTAAAATCCTCTGGCATGGAGCTACGAAAATGGGCTAGCAATGACCAGGATCTAATGGCAACGATACCTCTCGAACATCGATGCAAGCAGACATCCCTCAGTTGGGACAATGCGGACACCATCAAAACACTGGGCATGTACTGGTTGCCCAAGCAAGATTGCTTCACTTATAAATTACAAGCAAATACTCCAGCCGGTTTAACAAAACGGGAAATCCTATCGACCATAGCACGTTTATTTGATCCTCTTGGATTAATCGCCCCAGTTGTAATTTCAGCAAAGATTATATTGAAAGAAATTACACTAGCGAAGCAATATCACGGGGACGGATCGAGTACATCACTGGATTGGGATGAGCCAGTTCCCAACACCATTGCCGTCAAATGGCAACAGTTTCGACAGCAGCTAATGAATGTTAACACGATCAAGATACCACGCAGCGTCAAATTTGTACCACAATTTAGTAGTGAGATACAACTGCACACCTTCTGCGATGGATCCTCCAGTGCTTACGCAGCAGCAGTGTATGCACGCACCCAACAGTCTGATACGACTTTCTATGCAACTCTCATCGTTGCGAAATCAAAAATTTCGCCAACCAAGCCGTTAACAATACCGCGCACTGAGCTATGCGGTGCCGTATTAGCTACCAAACTCACCAAATGGGTGCTGGAGAATAACCGATGGACCAATGCACACATATCTACCTTTTACTGGACCGATGCTACCATTGTTCTGCACTGGATCAAAGGAGATATTACTAGGTGGAAAACGTTTGTAGCCAACCGAGTGTCTTATATTCTCGACCACACCTCAGCGGCTCAGTGGCACCACATAGACACATCGGAAAACCCAGCAGATTGCGCAACCAGAGGCCTACCACCGAGCCAAATACCTGATATTTGGTGGCATGTCCCATCCTGGCTATGCCAACCCCACAATATTTGGCCAAACACGCAATCACAATTTCTCAATCCAGAAGAAACGGATCTGGAGGCCAAATCCATAAAAATTAGAACCTTCACTACCTTGTCAGATACAAAGGATTCTATTATTGACCGATTCTCGTCGTATACAAAACTGCTACGTGTCACGGCATACATGTTACGATTCTGCCACAATGCTCATGCTCGAGCACAACAAAGTCACGGATCACTCTCTTCTGACGAACTGGATGAGGCCCTGTGCTGCATAGCTCGCCTTGCACAATCCGATACATTTCACGCCGACATCCAAGCGCTTAAAGGGAACAAGCCGTTACCACCCCGTAGCACACTTTCAAGTCTTACACCGTTTCTTGACAACAATATCTTGAGGATTCGTGGCCGTCTCAAGCATTCAAATCTCTCTTTTTCTCGAAAACATCCAATTATATTACCTCATTGTCACCTACTTACAGATTTGGTAATTCAGCTCACTCTACATGGCGGCGCTCAATTAACACTGGCTCACATACGATACAAATTCTGGATTCCCAGAGGCAGACAAGCAGTCAGGCGAATCATCCGGAAATGCGTCACATGTTTTAAGGTAGCTCCAGTCGTAGCAAAACAATTAATGGGTGACTTGCCATTACATCGAGTCAACCCCCCAACTCGTCCGTTCATGTCAACAGGAGTTGACTACACCGGTGCGATTGAACTTCAAGCCGCGCGTGTACGAGGATCTACTACCTACAAAGGCTATGTAGCCATTTTTATATGCTTAGCAACCAAGGCAGTCCACTTGGAAGCCGTCACTAGACTTTCAACAGAGCACTTTCTGCAAGCATTCACGCGATTCACCGGGCGTCGAGGACAAGTGCAACATATGTATAGTGATAACGGCACAAATTTTGTTGGAGCCAGTACAGCGCTTAACCAGCCCATCACTTGCAAAGAAGCCCTAAATGAATCAACATGCCAACACGGGACAAGGTGGCATTTCACACCTCCATATTCTCCAAATTTTGGTGGCCTCTGGGAGGCAAACGTGAAAGCAATGAAGCATCATCTTAAACGGATCGTCGGCAGCCACAAGCAGACGTATGAGGAGCGTACTACAGTTTTGATCAGGATTGAAGCATGCTTGAACTCACGTCCGCTTTGCCCGCTAACCGCCGACCCTGACGATTTAGAATTGCTCACCCCAGCACATTTCTTAATTGGTGACGCACTACTGGCACCGCCACAAGGTCGGCCTAACAATAAGCCTTTGCGTGAACTATTTCTTGCACAACAACACATGATGCGACAATTCTGGTCCCAATGGTCTCGTGATTGGTTGTCGCACTTGCAAACTTGGCCTAATTGGTGCCAAATCAAAGAGAATCTTAACATCCACGACTTAGTCATTATAAAGGATGATAATCTACCTCCAGCTAAATGGACGGTAGGCCGAGTTGTCGAACTGCACCCTGGATCGGACTCGCTAGTCAGAGTGGTTACATTAAAGACGAAATCTGGCATTCAAAAGAGGTCAATCACAAAGCTTTGTCCACTTCCTATTTCGACATAATTATGATCAATACACGGATCAAGAATAACAAGGAGCCTTCATGCTGGACGATGCATTGGCGGGCAGTATTTACGGATTATGACCGGAGTCAGCCGGTGCTACAGCTGTCGTAACAGCGGATTAACATTCTTTGCGTCGATGCCTAATTGAACTCAGCTGTATTCTTTCTGTTCTGTTGAAGTTTAGCGGTCATAGCGATAAGACGTAGTAATTTTTATGTATAATTAATGAAAGAAGTAAATTGAAGATAAATCGTGCACATGTGATTCTTATTTGCGAACCCCAGTACTATGATGCCAAAGCAGTGACGCATCACAACTATTCATTGGTGGCCCATGAGGGGAACTCTTGCTTATAAGAATCATATTTAATAATTGCTAAAAGCTGTTTGGCAATTTTATCTTCGCTGTTGGTTTCATCCAGATAAATCAACGTGCCTACGTTTTCTAACGCGCTCGCTCTCATCGCGACAGAGCTAAGTCCCGTTGCACTTGGATTCCGTTAGGATTGCCGAAATCTGTCTCTGCAAAGCAACACGTCAAAGAAGAACATAGATAACATACGAGCAGTTCCTCAATGATCGACTTGTTACGTTAGACGCTATTGAAAGCCGTAACGCGTGCAACGGCATGAAAACTTCAAATGAGCCTTCAGACGTCACTAAACGCGTGCGTGTGCACAGCGCCCACACCAGGTCGGGTGCTTCCGCGTCCGCTTGCTATCATTGTGGCAATTTGCACATCCTTCGAAGATGTCCGCAATTTCTTTCAATGGATTGCTACCAACGGAAAGAAGTGGCCAGCAAGGCAGAATTATGTCTAAATTGCCTGGGAAAATCGCACACACAGGCAAGCTGCCCCAGCAATAAGAATTGTCTTCATTGTGGTCAACGTCATCACACGATGTTACATTTTCCAGCAACACAGCCAACGATGACAGCCTCCTCAACATCATGCCAAAGTTCGGCAACCAGTTCAGATGCCAAGCCGACTCTACAGTGCATGTCAACCACAACTGCAGCTCGGGTTGTACTCAGCAACACACATACAGGATGCCAGGCCACGGTAAACGCGCTTCTTGACCAAGGATCAGAAGCAACTATCATTTCGGAGCATGCTGTGCAGTCTCTCCAGCTCTCCCGAAGCACAACTCGCACGTCAATCACCGCAGTCGGTCAAGATTCAGGCCGACGCTGCAAATTCACCGTTAGTTGTTCGGTGCAAACAGCAACTAACCCAAATTTCTCATGCCAAGTCAAAGCTTTCCAGCAGGAAACTGGAGTCATATCCATGGTCTCATGCTCGCAGATACCCAGTATTATAGATCAAAGCGAATCGATATAATTTTTGGAGCCGACCTTATGGCACAACTCTTGTTACCTGGTCACCGAGCTTCCAACTGCAAATCAGAGGATCGCTCGGACTGCTGCCTGCGGTGTGGCGAGCATGGACACAAAGCTAAGGGCTGTGTAGCGCCGCCAAGGTGTCTGATTTGCAGAGGCGATGTGGACAGAAATCATGCTACAGTTAGTTTCGTATGCCCCACGTAAAAAGCGAGTGTAGTCAAAGGAGCTAAGGGCCGCCATAATGTTGGACCTAATTAATATCATCCAACTAAACGTCAATCATTGCGCAGCTGCACAAAACATCTTGGCTCAGACAGCGAGAGAGCGCAAGGTGAACGTAATGCTCCTGAGTAAACCATCGCTGTAGCTATCTTGGTGGTCAGACGTGTTTAGCCTTTGCTCCCTGTGTTTTTATAATTCTTGCGATTTTATTTGCCTAATTATTGTGTAATTATTAGTGTGGTATTTATTAGTGCTTACCTTGTAAGTACAACCGTAGAAGTAACACACTAATACTTTTATTAGTCAATTCTTAAACTAATATTCCTAATTTTTCACTTGCGCGTCTTTGGCGTCAAGTTTTTGTTTCTGTTTTGATTAATGTTCAGACGAGATGTAAATGACGCAGAACCATGAGAAATTTGTTCAAATTAAGGTTCATCGACATACAGTTTTGTTCTAAATTCCATCTTGTACCACAGCTGGTCTGCAGCTGTTTTTTTTGTAATAGATACATATATTCTTCTCTCCACGTACGACCGCTACTTAGTGAAGTTCGTTTGAAATAAAATAATATTTTAATTAGAAACAATTCGCGTTCTTATTTAAAACCGCTACGGTGAAAAGTGCTTATCGCTACAACAGCGATTTATTTGGATACGTTGTAAGGAACTCACGCCCCGCCAAAACATTGGTCCTTCGAGCCGGATCCTTCTTGCACCTGGAAAATTCTGCCCCTCTACGATCCACGCCAGCGTCCAACGTGGGATTCTTCAGCATCCAAACAAGTCGACAAGATAAGTACGATTTTGTTATTTCCAATTGTGTGTACCTCTATGCACTTGTCTTTCCTACATACATAAATCCAAACATATGCATATTGGCTCCCCTGTGTACACACAACCATACATACATACATATAGTTCCATAGCACTTGCATACGTGCTAGTCTGAATATATGCATGTTAATTTCCATATCAGCTATTTTTTGTGTATTCCCAACCAAAAAGTAAAGCTCCTAATTCCATTCAAAACACATTTTCTATCCTGAAATTGTTTATAATTAACTTTAAAAGTTAATCGGCCCACATCCCATTTGTTCTGCATAAGTGTCAATATACATACAGACATACATACAAGGCTTGCTATCGCCAAATTTATGTGTGCACAAAATACACTTTGCAGTTACGTTAAATTTCCAACAAAGTATTTCAAAAATTAAGTTAGTATTATAACTATTTAATTTTTGCGATTTACGTCCGTTTGCTATATTATATTTTCAGTAAATCCACTGGGAAAATTAATATAGGTCCGTTTCCATCGTTTCGCAATACAACTTGTATGCAAAACGAACCAGGGCTACAGCGTGCTCAAACTTCCAATTCGTGAGCGTGCACAAATAATAATCGACACGAATATTATTACATATTAATATAATATATTACTATTATTGTTAATCCCCAACTCGTGAGTAACGAGTATATCCACTTCCGAATATTATTTTATTACCAGCCATCTCGAAAAATATTCCTAAATTTTAATCTGAATAAATATTTAAATCCAAAAATAACCTAAATAAATTTTAAAAAAGAAATCCGTCGTTGGTCTTTTTAAATTTTGATTAACAAAATAATCATAAGTCATCCAAGTGCCAACTATCATCCACGGTAATTTCATCACTCGCACGCACTCGACAATAGCATGTCTACTGGTGGTGACAGCAAACGACAACTATCAATTCCTGCTGCACGACCACTTAAAAAGAAGTACTTCTTCTTCTCCGTTGCCTACCAAAAATACTCATTCCAAAGCCTCCACATCCACAAAGGCAAAGTCAACGACGAACCTCAATCCGATTGCTACTCGGTCGACTGTGCAAAAGACGATCTTCGTCAGCGCAATGGCATTAAACGATTTTATCTCCGTCACCGATCGGCTTGTGCACTTTGAAGCACGGATTAATAAGCCCACGGCAGACTCTCCATCGCTGTACACGTTACAAGTCCGTCGTGACCAGGTCAAATCCCACTGGCACAAGATCGAAGACGAGTATGAACGATGCACAAAAACCCTTAACCAAGCGAGTGGAAGTTCCGAGTTCGCTATCATGGAGGCCAAATACGACTTTTGCTACTCCATCTACGAGAGTTGCGTTGCAAGGCTTAACCAACAAATTGATGCAGCTTCTTCCACCACAAGGCCAACTGACATCCCAGCTCAGCCTCCTGCTCATTCCAGTGGTTGTCGCCTACCTCCAGTTGACACCGAGATTTTTGATGGTGACTACCTGCGATGGCCTACGTTCCGGGATTCATTTACAGCCATATATGGTCACAACCCAAGGTTGACGCCAGTGGAAAAGCTCTTCCATTTGAACGCAAAGACAAGCGGAGAAGCCAACTCCATAGTGGCCAAATCTCCTTTAACACATGAGGGCTTCACCTCGGCGTGGGAAGCACTCGTGGACCGCTTCGAAAATAAGCGACTGTCGGCCCTCACGCACTCCCAGATCTCCATAGAAAACTGGGATTGCCTGTTAGTTTTCCTCTGCTCGACAAAACTTCCAAAGTTAACACTCTCATTATGGGAGCAGTCATTAACTAAAAAAGCAGAAATTCCATCGTGGGCTGAGATGAACACGTTCCTCAGCGAACGCTATCGCACTCTGGAGGCCATAGAAGACGTGAAGGCAAGCAACAAGCCTCAAAGTTCATCCTCAACAAAAGCGCCCTCCAGACCCAGTAATCCGAGTAATCCGAGGAAAATAAGTACGTTTGAGGCCAAGGTCAATTCCAAACCAAAGACCTGTGATCTCTGCTCCAAGGAAAATCACCCAGTACGCCTATGTCCACGTTTCCTCCAAATGTCGGTAGACCAAAGATCTACATACATTAAGCAAAGGAAACTTTGCTTAAACTGTTTCGCACGTGGACATCAGCTGCGAGACTGCACGAGCATTCACAATTGCTTCACGTGCAAGGGGCGGCACAACACCTTGCTACATCGTGGCGATGCATCTACCACATCCAATGCTCCTATTCCTACGTCAACTACTTTGAATCCTTCTCAACCAATACAGTCCACTTCGAACACAACAGTACAGAACTACTTTGCAGCAAATCCACAAGGCGTGCTACTCGGCACCGCCATGATATCCATCTGCCATTTAGGTGAGGTATATACTGCACGGGCATTGCTGGACTCAGGATCCGAGGCCACGTTCATAACAGAGCGCTTATTCAATATCGTTAAACTTCCGTATCAAACCGTTCAAGCACAAGTCTCTAGGCTCAATCAAGCTGTTGCGGCACAGGCCAGTAAGCTATGCCACTTCAAGATAAGCGCGTCTGATAAGCCCCGTATCCATATTGATACTTCGGCTTTTGTACTGCCACAGTTGGCGGGGCAACTGCCATCAGACCACATTCCACACAGCAGCTTGAAGGATCTCCCAAATCTCCATTGGGCAGATCCTAATTTCTACAGAAGCTCGCAGATAGATGTCCTAATTGGAGCGGATATCCTTCCCTCCATTATATTAGGAGGTTTTCGGCCTAACATCTGCGGCACTCTCATAGGTCAAGAGACTATTTTCGGCTGGATATTAACTGGTCCTATTTCCACTATAATGTCTCGATCTGTATCCTCTTTCACAACAAAGATTTCAATAAATGATAGCACACACCTCGAAAACTTAATCACTAAGTTTTGGGAGGTGGAGGATCTTCCTGTAAAGTTTCCACAGGAATCAGATGCGTGGTGTGAAGAAAACTTCACGCGAACTACCAAGCGAGATGAGCAAGGTAGATATATGGTTACCCTTCCTTTTCAAGATCCTGATCATATTGATCTAGGACATTCGAGATCAATCGCACTCGCTCAATTCCTAAAGAATGAAGGCCGTTTAAGAAAAAAACGAGGATCTCAAGGAGCAGTATGATTCGGTCATTCAAGAATATTTAGAGATGGGCCATATGCACTTAGTGTCTCCAAATGGCAAATCAGCCAACTATTATCTTCCCCACCACGCAGTCTTTAAGCCAGAAAGCACTACAACTAAGGTTAGAGTAGTCTTTAACGCATCGTGTCCAACCTCCAACGGAAAAAGCCTGAATGAGATGCTCCATCCAGGTCCAGTTCTGCAATCCGATTTAACTTTACAGATCCTCAGATGGCGCTTCTTCCGCTATGTCTTCAATGCCGACATTGCAAAAATGTATCGACAGATTCGAGTTTGCCCAGACCACACTCCCTATCAGCGTATCCTCTTCCGAGACGCCAACGGGGACATTCGTGATTACGAGCTTGACACCGTGACATTTGGCGTCACATGTGCGCCTTTTCTTGCAATCAGGACCTTGAATCAGTTGGCTCAAGATGTGAAATCACTGCTTCCAAAAGCAAGCCATATCCTTTCCACTGCCATGTATGTTGACGACGTTCTAGCAGGCACACACACGCAGCCGTCTGCTATCTCCGCCATAAGGGAGCTAAGGGAAGCACTGGATAGTGCTGGATTTCCTTGCGAAAATGGACTTCCAATTCCAGAGGTATCCTTAAAGATATACCAAAGGATCATCTCCTTCGTGAAGACTTCCTGGAGATTGATGATGCTAGTACAGCAAAAACACTTGGCATCCGCTGGCAAGCTAAGGATGATGAATTCTTCTTTGTGCCATCAGACATCGAATCCACATCCTCCCTAACGAAACGAGAAGTTTTATCCCAAATCGCAAAGCTCTTCGATCCAGCAGGATGGCTCGCCCCAGTAGTTGTTAGAGCCAAGATATTCATGCAAGAAATTTGGCTAAGTCAAATTGACTGGGATGATTCCTTACCCACTTCACTACAAAGAAAATGGGCAGAATTCACGTCAAGCTATCCTGCTCTCCGACACATTCGAGTTCCACGGTGGATTCGATATGCTTCTGGCGTTCAACTCCAATATCACGGTTTTTGTGATGCATCCGAAAAGGCGTACGGTGCAGCGATATTTGTACGCATCGAGGCCCATGACACCATTTCCACTTACCTTCTTACTGCGAAAACAAGAGTAGCTCCGGTCAAAACGCTGTCCTTACCACGTCTTGAACTGAGTGGCGCAGTACTTTAGCAGAATTATTCAATGCAATAATTCCACAATGTCCTGTGGATACTTGGGAACCATTTTTTTGGACAGATTCCACAATTGTCTTGGCCTGGCTCAGCAAACCACCTTGTCAGTGGAATTGTTTCGTCGCCAACAGAGTCACAAGGATTATGCAAGCCTGTGACGTAAAAAAATGGTCCCATGTCCGATCCGAATATAATCCAGCAGACCTCGCCAGCCGAGGAGTCTCTCCACAGGATCTGGTCTCCAGTGACTTATGGTGGCATGGACCATCCTGGTTGAACCAACCCCAATCACAATGGCCGGCTCCAGTGGAAATCGCACATACCACTGACATTGAGCAACGAAAGGTAAAATGCAATATAGCGACCTCCCCTCCCGCTGATATCCTTGAGCGGTTTTCAGAGTTGGGTCGCGCTCTTCGGGCTATGTCCTATGCTCAACGATTTGTGTCACGTTGCCGCAAATCATCCGTTCTCTACGTCAATGACATTAGTAGCAAAGAACTGGCAGAAACACAAGACATGCTCATTAAGGCGACGCAGAGAATATACTTCCAATATGAATACCGATGCCTAAGCAGAAAAGCGACATCCCTCGGTTCTAGCTCACTCCGAAATCTGAATCCTTTCCTGGATCAAAAGGGTATGATTCGTGCATCCGGGCGACTAACTGCATCCACTTCACTGCGATTTGACGAACGGTATCCAATT
Organism: Zaprionus camerounensis; assembly: GCA_018904165.1. Lineage (NCBI taxonomy): Eukaryota > Metazoa > Arthropoda > Insecta > Diptera > Drosophilidae > Zaprionus > Zaprionus camerounensis. Next base: position 276,865 of record JAEIFS010000470.1, read on the forward strand.
CTCCTACCATATAACTGCGTACTCGCCAAGCTGCTTGTCCAATTTACACACCGCATTTCCTTGCATGGAGGAAATCAACAGGTGACAAGGCTTCTTCGTTCCAAGTTCTGGATTCCTAAAATAAAGAACCTTGTAAAAGCAACGCTAAGTTCCTGCAAACAATGCACTATCCATAGACGAAAGCTCCAAACACAACTTATGGGAGAGCTCCCTTCCGAACGATCCACGTTCTCTCGACCGTTCACCCATACAGGTGTTGATTTCGCTGGTCCATTTGACATCAAAAATTACACAGGACGAGCGTGCCTCATAACAAAGGGATACGTGTGCGTTTTTGTATGCTTCAGCACGAAGGCGATCCACCTCGAAGCAACCTCGGACCTGACTAGCGAAAAATTCCTTGCTGCGTTTGCTCGTTTTGCTGCGAGACGAGGATGTCCCAGCAAAATGTACTCTGACAACGGAAAAACATTTGTCGGAGCTTCCACCATCATATCCCAGGACTTTCTACAGGCTACTAAAGATTTGGTATCAGCCAAATATAGTCATCAAAACCTATCCTGGTCTTTCAATCCACCCAGTGCTCCACATATGGGTGGCTTATGGGAAGCAGGCGTAAAAAGTTTCAAAACACTCTTTTACAGATCCACTGCTACGACCAAATATACATTTGAGGAACTTTCCACTCTCCTGGCCAAAATAGAAGCCTGTCTCAACTCCAGGCCGATTTCTCCAATGTCAGAAGATCCTGCTGACCTACTAGCCCTGACTCCAGGGCATTTCTTGATCGGTGATGCACTTCTATCTCCATCAGAGCCTGAAATTAAGGGCAACGCTCTTTCCATTATTAATCGCTGGCAACGACTGAAAGCACTCCACCAACAATTCTGTTTCCGGTGGAAGGAGGAATATCTGAAGGAGTTGCATAAGCGTAATAAATGGCAGACACCGACTCGAAACATTCAAGTGAACGATATGGTCATCATTAAAGAAGATAATGTTCCGACCAATGAATGGCGCCTAGGCCGCGTTCACGCAGTGTTTCCAGGCACTGATCACATCGTGAGAGTGGTCGACGTCCAAACAGTTAGGGGATCATTCGCAGACCAATAGCTAAATTGGTTCTGCTTCCTATAGAAGCTGATCTCCCACTTCCTCAATAAATCCAAGTGTCGTCCACTCCTCTATATATATCCATGTTCCGTCCAAGCTATACTAACAATACATTTTTATCGTTTAAGACTGTTAAACTCTTCAAGATGGCTCCACAAACATCAACTCCAACACCAGCGGGGATCGACTCATACCGCTGTCGGGTATGCCGGAGTCCATGCACTTCGCAAATGTCAGCGCTTTCTCCGGCTGACAGTGGAAAAGCGGTTGCGGGCAGTGCTTATCAACAAGTACTGCCCAAACTGCCTAGCGCACGAGCATTCCAAGGGTGTATGCAGAAGCGGGGCACGATGCCGAGTGTGTCAGCGGGCCCACCATACCCTGCTCCATCTCCGCACTGAAGACAAGCGGCCATCACGCCCATTGGAGCGCCGCTCAAACCCGAAGAAGCCAACGCCATCACGCCCAGTGGAACGCCACTCAACGCCGAACCAGCCTACGTCGTCACGCTCACACCAAGCCTCGGCGTCAACCCGACGCTCAGGCCAGCGTCGCGACTCCACCCATTCGATGGACTGCTCTCCCCACCGAGGACCGGCACATCCAGCCGACATCGCTCTCCCTCTGAGGCCCGTCCACGGCCAACTCCGGACAGAGGGCCCTTATCCCACTACTTGGACGACGCTGGTGCGTCACAAAAGCATCAGTCTGCTATTGACGACGACGATCGTGCTGGACTCTGGTGTCAAGGAGTTCACCACCCGGGCGCTTCTCGACCCCTGCTGTGCGACGAGTCGCATCAATGCAGCCATGGCAACGGCCTTTGGGCTATCCGTCACCCGCATTGGTAATGACTCTGTCTGCACTGCCAGGCTGCGGTCGAAAGCCTCGGATTTCAACAGAGAGATCCTCTAGAAGCCATTCCGGACTTGATATACTCCAGTCCAGCACGTAGCATCGACCCCTCCCAGTACGACGTATTTGCGAACATCGCACTCGCAGACGAGCAATGGCACATGCCAGCACCCATCAAAGTGGTACTGGGGTCAGATGTGTATCCTCACATCCTTCTTCCAGGACTCCTCTCACACGGGGGGACCCCAGTAGCACAGGGACACCACATTCGGATGGGTCCTCACAGGCGTGTGTAATATTTAGTACGAGCTCGTCAGAACAAAATTGTATTGTCATCTCATTGTTGCCACCTTCCTTTAAGTCGACCCTTTGCAATATATTGCAAGGGCCGGTATGTTCAGACGAGATGTAAATGACGCAGAACCATGAGAAATTTGTTCAAATTAAGGTTCATCGACATACAGTTTTGTTCTAAATTCCATCTTGTACCACAGCTGGTCTGCAGCTGTTTTTTTTGTAATAGATACATATATTCTTCTCTCTACGTACGACCGCTACTTAGTGAAGTTCGTTTGAAATAAAATAATATTTTAATTAGAAACAATTCGCGTTCTTATTTAAAACCGCTACGGTGAAAAGTGCTTATCGCTACAACAGCGATTTATTTGGATACGTTGTAAGGAACTCACGCCC